>CAUYSK010014927.1:0-34243 GCA_963575035.1 Avahi laniger | reverse complement strand
TGGTGCAGGTTCCCAGCGAGGGTAGATTTTGATGGGCTACCACACCACAATCGGGATGCTGGGAAAGACCATGCAAATGGGTCAGGGAGTGAAGGACACTGATGTGTGTCCTTTGTGCATTCCTCTGCCACTTTTCCTTTGTACGAACCAAAACAATATTTATCTTAAGTATCGCAGATGCTTCTGTTTGGCATCTGAAAATTCACCAGTTACTGTACCTGGGCAGTGTGATCACACCCTCTCTCCTGCCTTCTAAACTATGATATCTGAGAAAACAGGGGGGTGTGTATAAATAAATAATTAAATAAATTCTTGTTTATTCTAGAGCAGGATCCATAATCTGGGAAGGAAGAGAGAAAACTGTAATCTATGATACCAGCTATATTACCCTGGGCAAGTAATTAAATCCCACTGATTTTTCACTTTTGAGCTAAAATAGCTATAAAATTATCTACCTTCTCAAGGTTGTTGTGAGGATTAAATAGCGTATATAAAGGTTTCTTGGGCATAGCAGTTGCTCAATGATATGGTTTGGATGTTTGGCCCCTCCAAATCTCACGTTGAAATTTGCTCCCCAGTGTAGAATGCGGGGCCTGGTGGGAGGTATTTGGGTCATGGGGTCAGATCCCTCATGAATGGCTTGGTGTCCTCCCCAAGGTAATGAGTGAGTTCTTACTTTATCAGTTCATGGGAGAGCTGGATGTTTCTTATTTATTTATTTATTTATTTAGGGTCTCTTCAGGATGAAGAACTGGATGTTTAAGACAGCCTAGCACCATCTCCTCCTTCTTTCTCCCTCACTCTCCATGTGACACGCCTGCTCTCCCTTCACCTTCTGCCTTGATTGGAAGGTCCCTGAAGCCCTCACCAGAAGCAGATGCTTGTGCCATGATTTCTGTACAGCCTGCAGAACTGTTAGCCAAATAAACCTCTTTTCTTTATACATTGCCCAGCCTCAGGAATTTCTTTATGGCAGTGCAAAACAAACACACTCAATAAATAAGACTTTCCTTTTTTTTTTTTTTTTCTTTCCTAGTAGCAGCAATGTGTGGAGAAAGCAACAGGGCTTTGGAGTTAGAACACCTGAGTTCTTACCCTGGCTCTGAAACTCACATGCTGGGTTGCTTTAGAAATATCACCTAACCTCTCTGAGCCTAAGTTTCCTGATTTCCAAAATGAAATCAATACCTAATACTGAGTTGAACTGTGAGCCACAAGTGAGAAAAGTTCTCTGCAAATTGTAAAATGCTATGAGCAGTGTCATTATTATTGATGGTGTTAATGAGAGTAAAGAATCCAAGCTAGGCTGTCAGATCCCAATAGAAAGTGTCTGTTAGGATTGCTCAGTGGAACCTTGTTTCTTATTCATCCCACCTCCAGGGGAGAAGAGAAAATCAAGAAATTTGTCCTTCAGGATCACCCAGAATCCACATTCTCTCATTTTCTCTCTCCAAACCCCCTTACATAAAAAGGGAACAGAATTCAAAGATGAAATAAGCAACTAAATCCCCATCATGACCGTCACTTGATTATGCTTACTGATTGCTTAAAGGTCTTCTGCACATTTTTATCTTTATGATTGTTTTGATCCTCATTGAAACAAAAGATCTAATGAACCACAAGGGTGTTTCAAAATTAAAGTTGTGATTCCCACATCTCAAACCACTTTCGTTGGTAAGAATCATTTAAAAATAAGCATTATGTCCAATGATGAAGTTTCTAAAATAGAAAAAGTGAAATGAAAATGTAGAAATCAGATGCTAGAGAAATGGGAGCTTCCATAGCATCTCATTACACGCTCCGTACAGAGAGCGCCGGCCGGCAGCAGGCAGCTGGCTGGGTGACAAGAGGGTAAAACGATGGACTCTGGGAAGAGGACTGGAACAGCAGGGAGAAGAGCCCGCAGGGAAAGGGTGTCCACTTTAGAAAGCCTTCGTGACTTCACTTGACATAGTACTACTATTAACAATGATATAAAGAGAAGCGTATAAGTGGGTCCAATTTGTTTTTTTTAAATAACCTTCCATCTTAAATAATTTTAAAAATGTAGTGAGATGATATTACATCCAAATGGAGTATCTAAACATCAAAGGCAATTTTCAGTGGCTCAGTACTGTCTCATAAGTTGGTAAGTTTGTGAAAAACGTTAAGCCCATTTTCATGGCACTCGGAAAACAGTGACAGTCAGACCAAGGCCTCAGACAGCGTGGAGCACTTTCATGTGTGAATTTAGTGACCTCACATTTGTGCATGAGATTCTATAATGTCAGATTTTACAAGGCACAAATTTACCCATGGCCTCCTAAGATCAACGGTAATTATAAATGATGCTTCAAGATCACACAGCTAATTAGATGACAATCCTGGGGTTTTTGCTGACACTTTTTGGTTATGTTGAAACCGTCTAGAGATGGCTTCGATTGCTGTTTAAGCAATTCTCTGATTTTCTGTTTAGTTCTAATCAGACACCAGTGTAGAGCTGAGACCGGTGGAATGGAAATCAGAGGAAGCAGAGGTCAGAGGCCAGCTGCAAAGATGACAAAGGGTTGAGCGATGCACCCACGGAAAATTCAAGGAGGCTTCACTAAGCCTCGGAAGCCTGAACAGTGACTTGCTTCCAACTTTGAAGATACAAAAGTCTTGCTGATAGAGCAGGGGAAGCAGATTTTTCTATTTATACACCTTCATTTAAGACAGAACTGGACTTTATGGGGTGGGGGAATGGGTCCTGATCACTGGCTGCAAGGACTGGGGAAGCCAGAAAAGCAGGCATCCCAGCGCAAGGACTGGACTGTGCACTGTGGGGAGGGGGTGTCACCCTTCTGGGGAGCTAGAGTGGCCAGGGTGGGATGGGGAGAGTGAGCCCTGTGGGCAAACAGGGCCCCTTTAATACTGTTATTGTGGGTGCTGCTTTTAAAAGAGATAAAACCTGACTGTAATGCCAAAAGAAACCACCATGTAAAATAGAGGCCAAACTCATTATTAAAACATGACACAAACTAACTCTATGATAACATGTACAGAATTTTTTCAATCTGAATTCTATTGAGGGGTTAAATTCTCTGCTAAGTCAGAAAAAGCAAATTTACAGAAGTCATTACAAATGAACCAGCCACATTATTTTCACATCAACAGAAAATAAAGAGCAAGAAGCCACAAATGAGAAAGAACCTATACTGATTTATGTGTGAAAAAGAAAGCAGACAGGCAAATATATGCTCTGTGGCATATAAAATACCCATACATTAACATTTTAAATATAAGGGGAAAGGTTAGCTAGGACTAAGAAAATTATTTTCAATGGGGAAATAAAACCCATGCATAAAACAAAATTTAGTTATTTCTCATAGTAAAAAGTTACAAAAATCACTGCATTAAAAATAAACCAAATAGACCTAAATCATTTGCCAAACAATCTGGCAGCCCATAAAAGCATTTTTCCCACATTTAAATTTCACTGACAACATGGTTGCTGGCAGGAGAAGCCTGAAAGGGCTTTAGTGTTCTGACTATAATTCAAATTCCTACTTTCAATGCAAAAAGTTCTTTTAGGGCTCGTGTGCCAGACAAGTGTATTTTTCTTAGCCTGTAAACAGACTCTAGTGCTTGAATAGCATGATAGCAGAGTCAGAGAGCAGATGCACTGGCATGTACTGATCCTTCTACAGGAAAGACTGAAACTTCTCCAGCTGGGCACCACTCTGGCTGGATTATGCCAGGCCTGACGATCATGCTGTGCTAATAAGGTCAAGGTCTGATCCCTGTGTGTTCTTCTCTCTGCTCCAAGCCGCCTAGCGACATGCTCAACCTGGTGAGCTATTTCACAAATGTGAGAGGTAGACAGATGGGCAAGGGTGTATGACTGGATTTGCCGTGATCTATCATTCTTCATAGAAAGGTAAAAGGAAGATTCTTATACCCAAAAACTGTTGCTAGCTGCTGGGGAATGTGCCCAGGTGGGGCAGGGTTTCTCCTCTTTCAGAGCCAAGCGATGAATTCCCATGTAGCTCAGAGTTGGCCTGCAGGGACAAATAGAATGGAGAGTTCCCCTAGTGCTCATTTTTAGGGAAGTGTAAAGAGACCTATTCTTTCTGATTGATTTGTTTATAAATTACATTTGGCAATTTAACACAGTGCCTCACTCTCAGAAGTTCTCCCTTAGTAGATCTGGCAGTTGAGTCTGTGAACTTGCACTTTCTCCAACAACCGTTGGTCATTCTGACGCTGGCAGTCTGACCAATATCGGATAACTGCTGAGAGCAAGGACTCTAGGGTTGGATGACTTGTGTTCACATTCTGGCTCCACTGCTTTCTAGCTGGGTGGCCTTGGGCAAATCGATTATCCTCTCTCTACCTCAGTTTTCTCAACTGTAAAATGAGGTTATGAAAATTAAATGAGCTCACACAGGTAAGTGGGTTAGCATAAGACCTCAGACATAGGAAGAAAGCAATACGCATCAGCTGTTACAACTCCCAGATGCTCTTTCATCTTTTTTAGTTTCTTTTTAACATGCAATGTTTCATACATCCGTATATTTCATGTTTATGGTTAGGCTTTTTAAAGTCTCTATAGAATTATCAAAATATTGTTCTAATTTTTGGATTTTTTTTTAAAGATGTGTGTGACTACACATCACTGTTAATCATTCTTATTTGAACACAATGATGAGTATTTTACAAGGAGCAAATATGTCTTATAAGTGGTCATTCTTTGCTAAAATATCTTTTTTTTCCTCAGATGGAAATGAGATCTGCTATGTTCTTTCAGTTTGTTTAAAGTTGACAGGCAAAAAAAACTGTGAGCTTTAAAACTCCTTTCTGCCAGAGGACCTCCTTCAATATGAAATGTCCAAGGCAATTAAACAACAAATGGAGACAAGCTAATAAAAACTGGAAACTGCCAAGGAAAGAAAAGCAGAGAAATAATGACTAAAATGTTGCCCGGGCTTTTCTCCAAGTTAGCTTTTGCAAAAGGATGAAAACCTTTGTCACACTGGTGAAAATGACTGGAGATGTTTAGATTTTAACTCAAAATATAGAGAAACTTACTAATAAAAAAATGGATTGCCTTGTGAATTGGTGAGTACTTTATCACTGGAGATGTTTGAACATAACAATGTTAAGGACGAGCAATGTTGAGGACGTTGCAGAAGAGAGTTACGCATTCTGTAAGGGGTTAGACTACACAATCACAGAATCCCACGAGGCAAGCTGTACATGGTATCAAAGTTGAAAACACAAGGTAGTAGCTTAATGTTATTGATAACAACCAATAAGTAGAGATGTTACTGAATGTTTGTGGAAAGATAAGGAGCTTAAATATTAGACATACTTTTTAAATACTAGGTGGAAACTTCTCAGCAGAGATGTCCTGAAACCAACAATCTATAAAGAGATATATTCTCATAATATTATACTTATAATTCTCATTATAATCCATTTTTCCTAATAACCCTTTTATTATTGATTTGTTGCTTTTTTTTTTTGTTGAGACAGAGTCTAGCCCTGTCACCCAGGCTAGAGTGCCGTGGCGTCAGCCTAGCTCACAGCAACCTCAAACTCCTGGGCTCAAGCGATCCTCCTGCCTCAGCCTCCCAAGTAGCTGATACTACAGGCATGCACCACCATGTCTGGCTAATTTTTTCTGTTTTTAGTAGAGACGGGGTCTAGCTCTTGATCAGGTTGATCTCGAACTCCTGAGCTCAAGTGACCCTCCTGCCTCGGCCTCCCAGAGTGCTAGGATTACAGGTGTGAGGCATCACGCCTGGCCTTGCTGCTTTTCCTATCTTACAAATCCAAGGAGTCCATGAGGGAAATTAGCCATTTATTTCTGAATAAAGATATATATTTGGCACGGATGCCTAAAGCAGCAGTTGAAAATGAGCTTATCCAGAGGTGCTCAGCCTCTCTGACTTCCAATGCTATTGTCCACAACTTGCAGCTGGAGCTGACGGATCTCTCTTCTCAATTAGTGGAATTAAAAAAGCTCACAATTCAAGGTGGCCACCATAAGCTACTCCGAAACAAAAAAAGTACCTCCTTTACCCCTATTCCTAGATCATCCAGTGGTTGTTGGTACTAAATCATTTGTATTCGTCTTTTATGAAATTGTCCCAAGTATCCCCAAAACCTTCAAAGAAAAATAATGAGAATTATAAAATCATAATTTCTACTGGTGCTCCCAAAGATGGACTTCCTGGTGTCTTGTATGACTACATGAACTGCAAGGCTACTATGAGCAATGTGAAAGTTAGAAGAGGTGCATCGGGCGACACAGGATCGAATGCAGCCTAATCTCCCCATCGCAGGAACATGGATGCTTCAGCCATAAGCACATTAATGTGTAAAATTTAATTTGCTCCATTTCCAGAAACAAGTTAAATTAGGTTAGGAACCAGAGGGCCCCTTTCCAAAGAGTAAGAGAGGGAGGGAGAAGGAGAGAGTGTCAACAGGGAGAGGGGCACAAAAATGTTTGGGAACAAGTCATTTATCCAGCAAGTACTTCCAATCAAAAATCTGGGTGTCGTGTACTTTTATTCCATAAACCCAGTTTCAAGAGCCTTGGCTCTGAATACAGCATTGCATTGCCACTCACTTTGAACCCACCATCCATAAAATGAAGCAAAAGGAAACTCGTACAGTTAGTTACTTGCTTAAAGTTCTCTCTGATTTGGTAGCTTGAGTTTCTTGTTGCGTTAAGGAATGGTGAGCAGAGCACTGTCCAACAAATTAGCTTTCTGCTGTTTAGCAATGGATCCACCCCTAAGTCAAACCCGAGCTAAATGTTGAACCACAGAGTGCATGAAGGTTGCAAGGAGGAAAAAGAGAAAAACCTAGAGCCATTTTAGACCTCTGAGAATACGGAAACCAAAACAATTGAGATAAAGGAGAAGCCATTTAACCGGTTCATCACATTTTTTTTATGACTTTTTTTTTTTTATGACTGTAGTTCTGGAATGCAATAGAATCTTGGCAGCAGATACATTCAACACAGATCATCTGAAGCATTGTTTTTTGTGTATCTTTACTAAAAGATGCTTTCAGGAATTCTATGTTTGAGATTATATTCAGCTATGTAGATTACTTTTCACCTCACTAAACAAGTAGACTTTTTTTTTTCCTTGTCAGGAAATAGAGATATCTATGCAGTTTATTCTATCAGAGTCCTTTAATTTGGAGGTCTTGCTGCTTCCTCTTATCTGAGTACAACAGCAGGGAAACTTAAGCATCATGGACCACAAATGATATGCAAACTCCAAGCAGTACGCAGTTAACAAAGGAGATTTCACGGCTCTGCAGTTTTCATAATTACATTAAAGCCAAGAATGTTTCTCTTTAAACACTAAAATGTGTTTTTATTAAAAAAATCGATTTTAGGATTTGTAATTAGAAAGTAAATAAGGATTAAAATGGGATTTACTGTGATGAAATAGTAGTTTAAAATAGGTAATCCGACAGACACAGTAAGGCACGCTCCAGTCTGGGAGAGAGGAGAGGGCTTTGGACTTGAAGTAAGAGGTTCATTCTGGATAAAAGGCTCACTTCTTCCAAAAACCAGATCTGGGACTCGGGGGAGGTCATTTCATCTTTTTAGCTTTCTTACTTATATAAAGATGTGACTGAATTATATATATTTTTTTATTTTTTAATTTATTTCAGAATATTACTGTGGTACAAATGTCTTGGTTACATGGGTTGTTTTTGTACAGCTTGAGTCAAATATATTTTTTGAGGTCACTTTTAGTTATAGAGACTCCTTAAGGTTAAGCTTTTTTAAAGGTCCTGCTTTCTAGGGAGAATTTACGTTAATCCACACTACAGGGCCCCTAAACAGCTCTTTAATGCATTGATTTTTATAGTTTTAGAAGTCTCAATGCAGTGACGCCCAAATTTTGTTATGCATCAAAACTTTAAAAAGAGGAAATTCCTGGGCTTCAGAATGAAAGACTTATGTAGCAGGACAGGGGTGGGCCTGGGAATCTGGGCTTGCAGGGGCCCTCCAGGAAACTCTGACGGAGATACACCGTGGACCACACTTTGGGAATGAACTAGTGGCTTGAAAGAAGTAAAGCAATTTCTCCCAATCCTGCCTTAGTCCCTTGTAGACTGTCTCAATAGGATATTAAAGTACAATAATAATTCCAAAACACAAACTTTTCCCTCAGAAATATGGTTATCAAAAAATAAACAATGTTATTCATCAGGAAAGTTCAAATTTGGCTGCCACACATAATTTTGGTATCATCCCTTTCTTCTTTCATTAAAAGTTCTTTACATTTCTCCTCCTCATGGAAGTCACCTTTAATTACCATACAGCCTGAGATTGCATTAAAGCAACATATAGGTTACCCTGGATTTTCTGTCAAAAATTTCTGGTTCTAACTTATACTTACTGTCCAGGTTCAGGCCAAGTCTATTACTAGGAGGTTGTAAAATTGTAGTGTGAACCTATTTTTGTTTAATGAAGTACATAGATCCAGATACCAAAAAAGATTAACTGAAAATGTGTAAATATTAGTAGTTATGTCTGGAAAATTTGTTTAGATGTGAAATTAATTTTCTGCTTATTCTTTTGTATTTTCAAATTTTCCTACAAAGGTTATTGTATCTGTTATAATCTTCCTTTTAGATTAAAAAAAAAAAGAAAGGAGAAAGGGAGGAAAGGAGTGAGGGAGAGAGAAGAGGAGTAGAAAGAATGAAATGGTATGTGTGTGCACAAGCATGTGGTGAGAGAGACAGAGGAAAGAGAGAGAGAGCAAGAGACTCCCTGGAAAATGTTATAACAGAGACATCATCGGAGGTTGGAAAGACATAGGTGTCTAGGGAGGTCTCCTGACTGCCTGGAGGAAATCAAGGAAGTCTTCCTTAAGGAAGTAATGCTTTGAGCTGAGCCTGTCAGTAGATAATGGCATGTAAGCTTTGCAGAATGAGGACAGCCTAAAGTGCACGGGCCCGGGAGAGAATGGCCTGTTTGGGATCTACGAACAGTTTGCATGGATGGAGCATGCACAGCCTATGCGACAGTGATGTTTAAACGTGGCTTGCAACCCACTAATGGACTGTAAACTCAATGAAGTGGGACATGAACATCATTTTACAAATTAAAAGGCTATAAACAGAAATTATCACAGTGCATCACATATAAGTATCATTTTGTGAAGATTTTCATGTGTGTCTGTGAGTGTGTGTGTAAATTAGATCATGATGTAAAACATATTTTTTACAGAGGGTTGAAATCTGGAAATTTCTGAAGCTTCTGCTGAGGCCTAGGAAGCCACGTGTGCTCTGTGAAGGACAATGGCAGGACCAGATGTGCATCTTAGAAAAAAAAATCACTTGAGTTCTATGGTAGGCAGAATGACGGCTCTCTAAACTATCCCCTTCCCAATCCCTGAAGCTGTGAATATGTTATCATACATGGCCAAAAGGACTTTGCAGGTGTGATTAAATTAACAAACTCCAGAGGAGGAGATTATTTTGGTTTTTCTGGGTAGGCACAAGGTAATCACAAAAGTTCTTACAAGGGAAAGAGGGAGGTAGGAAAGTCAGAGAAGAAATGACAATAAAAGCAAAAGTGACAGAGAGAGAGAGATTTGAAGATGTTATGCTCTTGGCTTTGAGGGTGGAGGAAGGGGCCATGAGCCCAGGAATGTGCGGCCTCGAGATGCTGAAGAAGGCAAGGAAGCGAATTCTCCCCTGGAGCTTCCAGAAGGAACACAGCTTTGCAGACCCAATTTGGACCTGTGACCTCTGGAACTGTAAGATAATAAATTTATGTGGTTTCAGGCCACTAACTTTGTTGTAATTTGTTATAGCAGTAGGAAACTAATAAAAGTTCTATAAGGATGGATGTCTAGGAGGATACTAGAAGCTTAATAAAAAAGAGAAGCAATTGCAATATCCTGGGGAGAAATGATAAGTGAACTAAAGTGTAATTGGAAAGGAAATCTTCAGAATGTGAAAGATTCTGAATGTATTTAGAAGGTAAAATTGATAAGACCCAAAAAACAACTGAATTTGGAATGTGATGAAAAATTAACTAGAGGTTTTTAAGTGGGCTATTGCAAAAAGTACCTCCTTTCACCTATCAGGTCTATCCATAGAGAAGGAATTAATGACCATGTTACCATAGCATTTCTTTTTACCAGGCTCACCAAACCAACTGCTCTCAACCTTTCCTCAGTGGCATGGTCGTGAAATGGTTCACTAATATATTGAGTACATTTCCTAGCAAACTAGGACACGTAGGAATATTTATTTTCTAAATATATAAAATAAATTTATATAAATTTATATAAAATATACACATATGCATAAATTAATCATATTAAAAACTTTATAAGGAAATGATGATGTTTTGCAAAGTGCAAAGCATTTTGTGCTTCTTAAAGTACAATCACATATCATCTCACTTGCTCTTAGACTAACTTTGCAAAGGAATGCACAATGAATATCATCCCTGTTTTGTAGATAAGCAAGTTAGGGCTCAGAGGTTGAGGGGACATTCTTAAGGTTACCCATTGGACCTGACAGTTAATTTTCTGTTTCTAAAGCACTCTGAATAGGTTACATTCTGTTCATGGAATTAATGTCACAAACACAAAAAATGCACTCTTTGTTTCTGTCCATCCCTCACATCACAGAACATAAATATGTATAATAGAGAATCAGGATGCTTTGGATTTTAATATTACCTGGAAGTTTCATAATCATATAAAACACATGGAAAGACATTTCTTTTGTCTTTTAAAGTATTTCCATTAATTTTTAAGATTATTCAAAAAATATTTCGTGAGCACTTACTACCAAATGCCATGCACCATGCTGATCCTAGAAATAATTTTTAAAAATGAATAGATGAAGCTCTTCTTTCAAAGAACTTATGGTTTAGTGGGGGAGCCTGGGGTGTTCAGTTCATCCAGGAAACCCTCCAGATTCCTGTGACTCCTGCTTTTCATGAAAGCGTCCTGCCCCGTGCGTAGTCTAGAATTGACATACCATCGGGCAAGTGTTTATTGAGCCCTCCATGTTCTGGTCACTGTGTTGGGCACTGGGGTCACACAGACATATGTCTGAGACAAGATGTTGCACTCAAGAGCTTAGAGTCTAATAGGGGAATGCCTGGGGCACTTTATGTTGGACCATTTAGGGCAGTTTTTGCCAAGGTGAAGTAGTCACTAGGATTCACTTTTCACTTTCTTATCTCTACCAGTTTGCTGAATTAATATTTACTTTAATCAAAGAACAGTGAACACAGTATTGAAGTCCTTTGATACATCTGAGTAAAAAGAAGGAAAACTTGATGGTTTGTATTAAGCAAGATATACTATACCTGCTGCTCACAGTTTGAAGTCAAAAATGTTTATTCCCAGGTTATATTACAATTTAAATTTCTAGTCCAGGTAGGATTGCACGGTTTTAAGAAATTATATTTTGAGTTTCTAAAGGATCATAAAATTACAGGTGTTTTAAGACTTACAACCATTGCTTAAGTACTTTATTTTGGAGAAAGTACTTGCAAAAAGAATAGAAATGAAAAAGCAATTTCAGAAGAGTTGGCCCAAGAAAAATCTCATCAAACACGTGACGATAGGGGACTATCTATGAAGGTTTGTTTATGCTACTTATATTTAAATGGAATGCTATTGTCACCTCAATGTTTAATACAATAAAACTAATAGATATGCGTCAAAACCCAAAAGCAAATGTAACATGTTCTACTTGTCATAGTGTTTTCCCTACTTTAGTGGATCTTGGTGGTAGCTGGCTAAACTTTATGCTAAAAATCAAAATAAAATCCCAACTCCTAGCAAAAAATATCATTATCTAAACTTCCTATTCATTTATAAATATGAGATAAGCCTATTCTTTGTTTTTTCTCTGCACATTATTTTCTTCCCAGCAAATATGTATCCACATTTCTGGTTAATGGTATGCCAATTCATTGTTTTTTGACAAATGTATTATCTAAACATTTACGCGTACATTGAATACTCTATTATCTAAACTTTGAGTTTATAAAACACTGCAATAAAAAGGGAAGTGTTCATGTTTTGGGATGTATTTAAATTATATATACAATCTTATTCTTTCATTGCTGTTATTAAATATATTTTGGGTTTTTAAATATCCAACCATTTGAAGCTATTTTCATGCCAGTGGCAGCAGAAAAGAATTATTGTGTGGTAGGCCTACTTGTCCTTGGATGTTCTGACCTTGAAAAAAAGGACCACTTTATTGCTTTAGCTGCAGTCTAGACTGTGATGCCCTAATCTAAAATGTGCTTGGGTCCATGAATCTTTAGAACACAATCACATTTTGTGAAGGGAAAAGTAGAATGATTCATTTGTGATTAAAGAACAAGATGACCAATTCCATACACTAATCAAATCATGACATAAATGAGATTTATCTGATGTATTTTTTCAGTGACATCATAGGTGAGCAGAAAATAAACTGTGGTCTAAAGACACATTATGTAAAAATATAATATTTTGAGATCAAACACCACTTGTATTCATTGTGTGTCTGGTTCTAGGTACAATGTATAATAAAGGAAGCCTAAGCTGTGCTTCCCGCCTACCAGAAGTTTTCAGTAGCATATTCCCTGAAAAGACATTTTGTACCAAGACGGCTCCTTCTCAATGCCGGTCAAAGTCTCTCAGACAGTCTGTTATGTCTGGTAATTATGTGCATTTTCCCCTCCCAGCTAGATCCTGTAGTCAGTGGATTTAAAGATTGTAAATGTGTGTTGGCTGGCTTCCCCTTACATCTGTGTCAGTGTTGAGGGAGGAACATCTCTTTCTCCCTTCTTTCCTTGGCTTTCCATTTCTTGTGGACTTGACCAATATTCACCAAGCAGACACCCCATCTGTATGTCTCCAACACTCTCTGGCTGCTAAGCTCTTTTCTATTTGGAGAAAGAAAACTCAGTCCATTTATGAACACTTGCAGAACAAATTCCACTACACATTCACCCACAGCCTATGATCTCCTAAAACTTATAGCTCTCCAGTGCCTTCCCATTGAACTTAAAAATGCAATCCAAACTCTTTACCACGATTTCTAAGGACATATGTGATTCTTCTTACCTACCCCTTCTATCTTCTCTTCTTCCCCTCGCTCTTTCATTTCTGTTGCACTGACCTTCTTTCTCTCTTTGAACAACACCATCACAGCCTTTCTTTGAACAGAGCCCAAGAACAGCTCTCACCGTTTCCTATGCTTTGTGCATTCTTCTTCCAGAATCTCACAAGCCTGGTTCCCTCTTATAATTTAGATTTCATCTTAGACCTCTTCAAAGACAACCATATAAGAGAACTCATGTCCTGAGCCCACTTGCTATCATAATACCCTGGCTCATAATACAATCTAAATTTACACGTTTATTCATTTTCTTGGAATGATCGCTCTCTACTAGAAGGCAAATTCAAGGAGGGCAGAGACCCAGTCTGCCCTATGCACAAATTTATCCCCAGTGTGTATACAGAAGAGTGCCTGACACATGGAAGATGTTCAGTAAATACTTTAAAATTATTAAATGAAGGAACTGGAAACTCCTGCTGGAACTGCAGATACCATATACAGACACACTCAGAATCAACAGCATAGGAGGAGGGCTGGGGAAGGGAAGAGGGCATAGCCAGGGTCAGGTGACCACTCAGCTTCTAGGGTGGGTATGGGAAGAATAAATTCGAGCGTAAGAAATGAAATGTGATAAAATTGTGAAAAGTAAAAGAAATAAGGAATGTAACTTTTAAAGCCTAGCTCACAGTTCTATTGGCTTTGAACGGAGTAAAAATCAAAAGCACTTTACTAAAATAGAAAAATTACCTCACTCAGGTAATTTGAGTCCCAGTCACTTCACCAATTATTTTGATCAGGTCTACTTGCCACAAACATATTAGCTGTGGCGGCCATGTGCCAGCTTGTTAGAGAAGGCACAGGGCTGGCAGATGGCGGGGACCACACAATGACTAAACCGGAAGTGGAAGCCCTGAACCCTTTCCTCAGCACAGCAGAGGGAGGCCCCGCATCCACTGAGCCCTTTTCCCCTTGCCCCCTCTCATCCCTCCCTCTCATCTTTCAACTAAACAGCAGGTATGGATGTAACATTTCAACTTTCAAGACAAGATCATCAAATCAAACAGGTTTCCTCCCATGAATCTATTTTTATTTGCCTGTGAGTCTCATGAAACAAAGGTTTCTGCCCCACGATATCACACATTTGTGTTATTGTTCCAGAATCCTTCACAAGAACTGCTAAGGTACAGATGATATGACTATTCTACACAGGTGCTGCTTCATTGCCTGGATGGGCCAATCCAGAAACCACAAGGTGGTAGATATCTCCCTGCAAAGATCTAGTGTAAATATTTCTGCTTCTATGTCCCTTCCAGACCATAAAATCCAAATATGGGCAACATTTACCTCTTTATCTATTTCCACTGCAGATATAAAGGGGATCAATCTTACGTAAGCCTGATGACCTGTGATCTTAGTGTAAATATAGTTTACAGAAAGAATAAAAATAAATATAGAAACATAGTACTAGGAGAGAAAGACTGAATTCAATTCATCTTTATTCCTTCGGCTTTGGTTTCATTTTAGAATTCCATCATACAACAGACGTATAAAAACTAGATAATAAAGAATAGCCATGTATTAAAAGACTTATGAATCAAAAATATGCTCAGCCTATTAAAGAAAACTGAAAAATAGACTATAATTTGGTTTAGGTAGCAGGTACATGCACACCATTTATGAAAAGACTCCATTTATACTCATGCTTATATTAAACATTTTATCATGAGTTGTTCAGGCCAAGGATTGGGTCTTTCAAATCTAAAAACCCAGTGTTTAGCACATAACGGATTCTCAATAATTACTTCACTTGTACAGAAGAAGTTAATTGATTCTAAAAGGTCAACAGTTGCTAGATCTATATCTCAAGGGAAGTTATGAAATCTTCAAACTTGACAATCTTTTAAAAATGGAATGGCCATATGTCTCAGATGTGCTTTAGATACATGGGTCATTTTCCTGCTTAGGGTCCCCCCAGGGGCAGGACACAGATGATTTCCCAAGGGTTGGATCAATTATCCCGTGCTGGTCTTCCCTCATGCCTCCTGCTATATCATCTCCACTAATGAGCACTGAGGTGTTGGAAGAGGGAGCACAGATTGCTGTGACCGTTAGGTTTTGCAAGTTCTTCCTATTCCTGAATATAGTTGGCATCTTTTTGGAACATGGAGGAGGAGAAACAGAGTAGACTAGTAGGTTGACAGTTGTGACATCCTGGATGTGACTTTGGAATCAATAACGGAATCTAGGATTTTATCTATGCTTCAAAGTTCAGTGTGAATGTAGCTTCTATGTTAAGACTTCTCTGATATGGTCTACTCTTTACCACCCGGTAATGGGGAATTCACCACTTTACTCTTTTCTCTATGTTTCCATGGCAGTTTCATCAGATTAATGAAGTGAGTTGTGTATGTTTATTATCACTCCCTGAGTGGCTCACAATATTTCTTCTAAATTGCCTGGGAAATGGTAAAGTAAGTGGTCAACTATAGCTGATAAAGAACTATGGATACTTTTATGAAATTATGCTACAGCCAGATGATGAATTTTTAAGTTAAGAAACTGTCTATAAAGATACATTCTCTTCAATTATTTTTCTGGTTTTATTCCTTCTCTCATGTTACTAAGGATTGTTTTTCTATCTGGACGAAAAATTGGATTTTTCAAGCTCATAGTTCCATGAAAAGATTTTTGTTAAGCTCATAGCTACTCCACAGACTGTTAGTTCCCTCTTTAATATTCTTACTGATAATAATAATAATAATGATAATGGCCTTTACTGTCTATCAGAGTGATGGCCAGTCTTTATCTTAATCTTCCAAAATATACAGATAGCATGCCTTATAACCAGAAATTCTGGTTTTAAAACCCCACACCAAATTATATTCAACAAAAGTGATTATAGAAATTAAGCATACCATGGCAAAAAGCATCTTCTTTCTTTCTTCACTATCTAGCTGATTTACAGAACTTTCCAAGAGCATATCCAGGCTGCTTATCAAAGGTTTAGTTTAAAAATTTTTTTAGTGTAAATGGCATGAACTATCATAATTTGTGGTTTGTGACTTTATAAATATAGAGTTATTATTATTAATAAGGTAGAAACAAAAATGCTTTGAGAGCAACTTATCATTTAACAAGGAAATCTTCTGTAAATTATTATATCAATATGAATGAGTGCTAGACTTTTTAATATGGCAACTAGATTTATTAGTTATTACACATGTTATCAGTTACATCACCATATTATAACCTAATGGAACTAAGTAATCAGTAATATTGGTAGTCTCCAATTAATTACACTTCCTAGCATTCATGCCCTTCTATGGTTCACTATACAGGCCAGGCCTGTGACTTGTTCTCACTGCAAATGTAGCAAAATAATCTTGTGCCATTTCTCAGCCTAAACATTAGGCAGGCCTGGAAGCTTCAACTTTTGAATTTTGGATAGGCCTAGGCTGCCATGTAAGAAGCTTCGTTGTCCTGTTGGAGAGATCACGTAGAAAGATCACAGAAACAAGGAAAGACCCAGAGACTGTGTGGAGGATAATTAAAGAAGCTAGTCGACAGAGAAATCTGTGGCCCCAAATATATGACCCCAGTTGGGTTATTCCAGCCAACCCCCAATGTCTGAGCCATCCTAGCTGAGGTGGCAGATATGGGCACAGAGGCCATCTTGGACACTCTAGCCCAGCAGACATCATACGGAGAGAGAAGAGCTGTCCACACTGTGCCCTGTCCAATTTTCTGATCCATGAAATCATGAGAAATAGTAAAATGTTTTATACCACTTAGTTTCAATATATTAATAGTTTGTTACACAGTAATAGATAACAAAAATGGGAATATATTTATCATTGTTTCAATTAAAAAATAATTATGTTAAAGTTAAAAAATTTTCAGACAAACTTAAATGAATATAGAATTATTTAACTAGAAGTATTTATTTTTAATGCAGAGGATAGGGCCATGTAGGTCTATATAGTTTTCCTGTTGCTTTCCAATAATCTTATTTCTGCCTCTTCTAGAGAATGTATAAATTCAGAAAAGTCATTCTAATAAGGGGAGGCAGTTTGGCTGGATGTACATACATCTTTTTTTCTAGTATGTGTAACTCAAGAAATAAATTGTAAAGTATGTTAGAGGAATGAGTAGGCTATATAAACTTCAGGATATCCTTCCCAAGTCTTGCTTCACACACTGAGCTTCTGCTAAATATTGAGTGACTGAGAATTAGATAAGAACCTAATCTGGAGTGCAATTGGTCTAATATACCACTTAAGCACTAAGCAATATACTTTAATAGTTATCTGACCTAGGAGAAGGGGTGCCTTCTCTTACTGCTTTGAGGAGGCATTGATAAGGCTGTTAAGAGTAATAGCCTGAACAGAGGACATTTCCACCCCACTTGGAGTGTGTCTGGGGAACACCAGGAGGCAACACCATGATTCTCCTTAAGAAATAATTTTGCATCTGCTCCATCACACAGCTAAACGGTTAATCAAGGCCTCATTGGCTTTACCACGAGGCATGGCTACACTGATTCTAACCACCTCTACAACCCAAATCTTAGAACAGTCACAACCAGAAATTCACTGGGCCATACATTTATTTCTTTCTTTAACAAAACATCTATAGTATTAAAAAAAAAAAAAAACAACTTGTCTTGAGCAGCTTCACTTCATGGGATGCCCTCTAAATTAACTGGTTATAAAATAGATATCTATGGCACTGAAAGATACAAGTTGCAATAAGATCCCAACCCAAATCTGGTTAAATGTTAGGAAGTGGTTGTCAGAATTACCTTTAGTTTTATTGACTGTTGCAAAATACTATTTTGCCACTAGAGAATATGATAAGTTGTACATACCAAATTTGAATTGAGAAAACAATATTATCTTCACATAAGAGGTAGTATATAATAATGATTAACAGTTCAGTTTCCAGAGTCAGATTTCCTGACCTGAATTCTGGTCTCACCTCATAGTAGCTGTGTTACCTTGGCAAAGTTACTTCTATCTCACTAGACTTTAGTTTTCTTATTTGAAAAAATGGGAGTAAAAATAGCATTAACTTCACAGGGCTTCTGTGAGGATTAAATGAAAATAAACTTCAAAGAGTGTTTAGCAAAAATGCCTGGCATATAATAAAAGGTCAATAAACGTCAGCTATTTCTATTTCCTGTTTCGGAAGATGTATATCCAACTTGCTAATGAGTGCTAACAAATTATCAAGGTAAAAACTATAAAAAAAGGTGAAATCAAATCAAATACATGTTTGACTTCACATAAATTATTGGATCCATTGAAGACCATTTCTACTAATTTTCTGAGTAGCATTACGTTATCAGTATTAAAAACCAAAGATATACAATATGCTTATAGAGTTTAATCTGTAATCAATCCCTATTCACACAATCAAAGGCCAAATAAATGGCAGTAAACCACACGAAGTAATTAAAATGGATTGCAAAGTGATTAAGGACATAATGTTTCCTGATCTTTGTACACAATCTTTGGCTGAGAAGGCAGTAGTATTGACATGTTCTTAGGAGAGTTGAGGAGCTAAACCTTTTGAGTGGATTGTTACTTTAGTTAATAGCTTCATAATTTAGTGGCATAAAAAGGTTTCCTTTTAAAAAATGGAATAGACTATACTCAGAATACAGTCAGAAGAGACTACTGCCTACAGATCTGATAGGGGTAGAAAAATCGTCAAAGACTGAAGTATGCAATTCAGTGTTGTCTTTGACTTCGTCTGGGTCCTGGGAATCCTACTATTTATCTTAAAGAGTAAGGTATGGGGAGGTAGGGTTGTTTCATGGTGCACGCAGCTACCATAAACAACATGCTGCTTGGGTAAAGAAACTTCAGCCAGCCAGGCTCAGAGCTATGAGGAGCATCTCATCATTAGAAGAGCGAGAAGTGAATGGTGAAAAGTCAACAAAGTTGAGAACATCTTTATGGAATTTCTTCTTTATGAATGCTCCGTAGAAACCACAAGAATGCTGAGCTCCTAACTCATAGTCGGGAAATTCCAGGTTCTACCAAAAAACAAACAAGTTATTAAAAATCCATAGCTCTTAGCACCAAGAAAAATGATTTTTGGTATGTCTATAGAAACAAACATTCTGGCCTTTCTAAAGCTTTTTATCAGAATTAATTAAAATAGTTGATATGTTAAGAATGGCATATTCAATGCAAGTATCAAAGATGGTTGGTAGGTGAGGAAATGTGGAATAAACTGAGATTATAAACCAAATGAAACTAGCAAATATATTCAGGAACTTAGGTCATAAGTGTTTTCAGTGGTAAAAATCTAAGGCTTCATAAACTGAAGAATGCAAAATAATAGAGTAATGACTAGAAAGGATACCTAAACGCCAAGCCACATTCTTTCTTTAGTATATTCTGAGTAAACCTTACCTGTAGGATTAACCACACTAACATTTGAGTTAGGCTTATATTACATGTCATTTGCACCAACATTAAGCCTTTTACTCTTTAACTGGATTGGGTCATCTTATTTTTTGCCCTATTATTTCAATTTACACCACATTCTATAGGCCAGAATTTATTAGGTGTGGTTTGCTAACATTCATATAATTAATATTTTCTAAATACAAGTAAAAATGTTAATTGCCCCATCAAGCCTATTATTACTGAAGTATTTGCTAGGTTTTATTTATCTGTAATTACTTTTACTGTTGTTTTTAGTTCACAATTAGTTAACTTCATTTTTAGCACTATTCTAGCTAATTCATATCCGAAAAGAAACAATGTCAAGGAATAAATCAACTTAAATGAAACTATCCTCCAGCTGCCTACCATGAACTAGCACTAGAAATAGAAAATAAAACTTGCTTTAAAATGAGTTCTGGCATGGTTCCCTCTTAAAACTTGGCATAAAATATTATTTGGGAGTGAATGCACATTTTGTGAAGACAGTAGGTTATTTTGGTATCTAGTGGGTGGGCAAAATGAACCACAATCATTTCTAGGACTGCAACTCATGAAGACCAAGACAGTGATCCTGTTCCCAATTAATCACCAAAGAAAACAAAGATGATTATATTTCCTTTATACTTATCACTGGGGGAGAGCTGGGTGGTTCGAGTTGTTGGCAATGGACAAAGTACTTGAGCTCTAGGTCACTGATTGAAATCACTTTGAGATTTAAAACTGAAAGTTTTTTTTTTTTCCAACTCTATTTTAAAAGGTTATTGGGCTTGTAGTTGGGAGAATCTTGTTAAATAGGTAAAGGCTTCTAACCTCCTCCAGTTGATTGTGTTACTGGTCATTGGGATGGACACTGGAGAAGCCAAGAGACAACTCTGTTATTTATATTTTATTTCAAGATAAAAGGTATTGATGAGAGTCCTTCTTCTTCACTTTGATTTGATTAGGAGAGCTGGCCCTAACAATTAATTGTGTGTGTGTGTGTGTGAGAAAGGGGGAGGCGGGAGGGGAAGAGGGGAAGAGAGAGAGAGAGAGAGATAAAGAGAGAAGAATCAGAATCAGAGACAGAACAAAGAAAATGGGAGCACAGACAGCAACGGGACTTACAGTAGCTGTTAATATTTTTGTTAATTATCCCTAAAATGGGAGACATTCAGCAGCAACTGTTGCTAATTACTATATGTGTTGTTTGGGTATTTGTCTTTGCAATTTTGTACACAATTATACAGGTAATTTGCATAACATTGAGAGCTAATTTTTTTTTTACCTAAGTTATATAAATAATTGACTCAGTTTTCCTATAGTTTTCATTTTTAGACAAAATTCTATTGAATAAATTGTTAGGCTTAAGTCCTTGAGTAAAAATCACCCATGATGATATTCAATTTTAGAATGGGAAATGAAAATTGAGAAGACGAAATGTAACATTGAATTCTGTTCGGTTCTATCAACATTTCATTGATAACCTACAACTTCTCAAGCACCACACAAAGTAGAGAAAATAGGCAAAAACTATATTCCCATCCTGAGGAATTAATAGATTTATGGGTCCTTTGTGACTTAAATATGGTTATTATGAATAAGCTAGATACAAAAATGACTTAAGAGCAACTTGTCCTCTCACATGGAAATATTCTGCAAATTATCATCAATGATGGTCTTATCTCATGATCAATTATAAGAGGAAGTAATACATATGCGGATACAGAGAGAGCAGAACCCATCCCTGAATGAGAGAGAAATCTATTAATTATCTGGTAA
Organism: Avahi laniger; assembly: GCA_963575035.1. Classification (NCBI taxonomy): domain Eukaryota; kingdom Metazoa; phylum Chordata; class Mammalia; order Primates; family Indriidae; genus Avahi; species Avahi laniger. Next base: position 12,941 of record CAUYSK010014927.1, on the reverse strand, counting down.
GAAGCTGGTAGATCCCGATTCCCTTTTCCTTCCCATCCTTGTCCTCATGAAAACTTACTTTTTCTCCTTCCTCCCTCCCTCCCTCCTTTCCTTTCTTTTCCTTTCTTTCTTCCATTTTTCCTTCATTCCCTCTTTTTTACTTCTTGTAAACTTGACTACACTTAGCTCCTAGTCTTTCATTTCATTAACAAGTTTTCTGGCCCCCTTTTCCTCAACCGTTTACAAAAAATTTAACTTTAGTATAAAACAAATTGTACCCCCATGGGATACAAGCAAATCCATATTAGGATCCTTTTGTTTTTCATAAAAAAAATTTTATTTTATTGCTTATGTCAATAGAAATTAACTAAGATGCTGACCAAGCTATTTTCCACTGCCCCTCATATTTACTCCCCCGTCACCATTATTTATATAATTTCTCATATCTCTTTTCCTCTTTCCTTCTGGACATTTATTTCCACAACTTTACACTTCCTGGAAATATCTTCCACTTATCTTGAAGTGATGATTCTCTCTGAGAGACACCGTGACACGACACGTACCACAGGGTGAAAACGGAAAATCAGAGCATCTGATTTGCAGTCTCTGCACTACCATGAACTTGTGTGTGGTCCTAGGCACACCTGGATCTTTCTCTTACCCTGTACTCTCTGGTCTCTTGTTCCCTGCAACAGACTAGGGAGTACTAGGGGTGTGGACTTAATTGTTCCCTAGAGTTAGGTCAGCACATTCACTGTTGCTCTTTGGTGTGGCTTTTATCTTAAATTGATTGTTAATTTATGTAGATGGCTGACATATAAAACAATAGATAACAAAATAAATTTCCTTCGATCCTTCAACTTTCTATTTTTCAAAGGCAGCCTTTGATGAGTAATGTTAAAATTGCTACAGGAGATCCTAATGGTAAATGGATGCTTCATATAATTTAGCTAATAAAATGTAAGCTCTTTTAGACATCTGTACCAAGTCCTGAGCCCGGGGCTGGAGGGCTGGTGGAAGGGTGAAGAGAGGTCACCTGGGCTTCCTGGGAGTAGGTGCCACAGGGGAGTTAGAGAGATGGGCCGGGTTCATTTGTTCACTCACTGGAGCTTACACACTTGCTCATGAATATGCTGAACAAGCCCCGAAATTTTGACAAAATATATGGACTCATGGAAAGGTAATTCTGAAATGAAATGATCTCAAATACTCCCACTCACTTAAATTCCCTTCCTTATACTTCATTACGGCAATGCTTCACATGTAGCTTGATTTGCTGAGAATTAAACTTCATTAATATGGCAGAAATCAATAGCTGTTGGGTTTTCTCGGTATTTCTGGAATAGTTTTAAAAACTGTCTTTAAATGTAAAGTTTTCTCATGGGAAATAAACGTATCTCATCACAACACAAATTTTCCTGTGGTCCAATTGCCTGTCCAATTTTCCAAAATGTTTTCCTAGTTTAGTGCCAGTTTCGTTTCCTTCTCTTCAAGGATAAAGCAGATCATTATGTTGGCAAGACCCCAGCATTCATGCTATAATAGTAGGAAATGTTCTTAACTCATCACGCTGTACACCTTAAATGCATACAATTTTTATTTGTCAATTAAATATGTTTAAAAATAATAAATATGGGATGTAGTGCCACACTATTTTCTTTTGTGATAATTTCTTTTCTGATAGTTTTAATCTGCCTTGAGGTTTAGAAACAAGCCAATCATGACACAAACCATGTTCAGGTAAACAACATATATTTTCCCCAGGAACATTTCCCCCAGTTCTCTCTTGATGGATTCATAAATGTTTAAAAAAAAATGAGTGCTTATTCCCTTAAGATTTATGTAATTGCTTTTTAAACAGTGAAGTGAAGCAAGGGGTTATTGTAGGCTGAACAACAGCCCTCCAGTGATGTTCACATCCAAATCCCCTGAACTTGTGAATGTCTTAATTTACAGGGCAAAAGAAATTTGGGATATGTGATTAAGTTAAGGATATTGAGATGGGAGGATTATCCTGGATTATCTGAATGGGCCCAGTGTAATAACAAATCCTCATGAGAGGGACATAGGAAGGTCAGAGGAGGAGGAGGTGTGATGATGAAGGGAAGAAAAGGCCATGTGCCTAGGAATGCAGGGGGTGTCCACAAGCTGGAAAAGGTAAGGAAACTGATTCTCTTCTAAATCACCCAGGAATGAAGCCCTGCCAACACCCTGACGTTTGCCCAGTGAGACTGATTTTGGACTTCTAACCTTGAGAACTGTAAGTTAATAAATTTGTGTTGTTTAAGCCATAAATATTTGGTAATAAAATACAGGGAATAACTCATTTTTTTCCTTAATTAGTTGCTTAGCAGTTTTTTTGTTTGTTTGAACATAATACCAACATCTAGGTCTTTTTATTTTCACAATTCACTTCAGTAATGCCACATTCAAAATGTATAGCTTTCATTCTTCATCTGGTTTTTAGGCATTGTAAGTTTTCTACTTGGTTAAACAACTTGGGAAAGGTAATTATTTCCTTAGATGCTAAAATTGCAAAGGAAAATTCAATATCCACATTAACAAGCAGCGAAACTATTGGTTTTTTTCCTGGGGTATTCCATTTTCTTTAAATGAGAAACTTCTGAACTCTGTGTTCAGAAATTAAATGACTCCTTCCATTTCTTTGATTCTTTTATTTGCTATGAATCACTGCCACATTTTCCTTACTACCATTCATAAAGGCTAACCTCCCCATTTCTTTCAAGCATAAGTTTGCGACCACCAACCATTTAAAATATTCAGACTTAGAAATTTTAAATTCCCAAGGAAACAAGCAAAAATTTGAAAGACATAAAAATTTGCTGACAAACCAAACCTCTAAAAGAATGAGCTCAGCACACATTTCTGGAGCAAAAATCAAACATTATATTTTCTAAAGTGTATATTTGCTGTTCACTGACTCTGAAGAAAACATTGCTTCTGCCTCTGCGCAAAGAAAAGCCTGCATGAATTTGCTAACTAATTCATGTTTGGATTCTTTGGTTCTGATTCTGATTTTTGAACAACAGAGCCCCAGTATTCCAATATAATAAAGATCACATGAAGGCATTCTTTTCAGGGAGACAGCTACCAAAAATGTATTAAAAAGTAAAATTGCCTTTGGTCAGACATGCAGCATGCGGTGAGACTATGAAGAACCTGAGTGTATCGTTCCATGTGGGAAACAATAAGGTGAAAGTCCATAATTTGGGGAATTAACGTGTTTTGGATAAGAAAACAAGTTCATGATGTAACAGAATTGTCTGCCTCAAAATTATCAAGATTGAAATATTCCAAATAGTGTGTCCACCATCAGAACAAAGAGTCCCCTTTCGGAGGAGTCACAGTTAAGATGAAGAGAAACCTGGAGACGAAAGGGGCTGTGGAGAAGATCTAGAATATCATCCTGGAGATGAAAGGGGCTGTGGAGATGATCTAGTTCAAAATGTGAAATGAGTCTCACAGAGATTAAGAAATCCATTGAAAACCAGAAAAAATGAGCCAAGTCCCAATTCCGGACCATGACATTCACAGAACCCCTCGTTATCTGTTCTTACTCACATCACCCACTGGCACTGCTTCTCCTCCATAAGATCCCTCACTGTTTCCTCCTTCCCTCCACTGCAGACTGTCTTTGCGCTTACACTACCACACTGAGCCCTTGTTCACAGCACCTGACTCCATGTCTCTTCGTTCTGGTTTGGGTGATTGCGGTGGAAGACGATGGCATGGACCAAACATAACCAGCTTAAAGTCCATCAGGTTAGGAAGCATATATTAGCCAGAATCTAAAATGACAATGTTCCCTAAGCTAGAAGGGAAGGAAAAAAAAAAAGGCTTATTTGGACACATAAAAGCCTTTCCCCTGGTTATACATAGTTTTTCTATTTATACTCCACAGTCAGCAAAGACAGCAAAAGATTTTTTTTAAGTCAGAATAAGCCCTTTGAGTCAATGATAAAGAAATTTAGCATGATTCATATAATGCTAAGCTTTTTAAAAACAAGTTACAATTATATTGGAATTGGAATAACTTGCAGTTAGGTTATTGTTAAATGTAGAAAAAATAGAGAATGGCTGCATTTAAAATTTGAGTCAGTTTAAAATAAATCTCTTAGGCAGAGTTAGGAAAAAATATTTGCTAGTAATATAAGCAGCATTTATTTCTAAAAGCTAGCACATTAATACTTTTCTCTGAGACATGCAGGGAAGATTGTGTTAAAATACAAAAAAGAAAAGAGAACCACTTTTGCTGAGAGATGACTTTTGGACATACTTTTTTCCTAATCATTTTCATGAAGTCAGTGACTTATTTTGTGATTTTGTCACATGAAACATCTTCACTTAAAAAAGCTAACCAATTGCTTGCCTAACTCCATATGCTACATTCAAAATATAAATTATCATCTGTAATCAATATGAACATGAATATAAATTATACTGTAAAAATTCCGGCTATTTGTAGAATAATATCCAAGTACATACCTATGTGTTATCAAATGTCAAAGATGGACCCATGTAAATTTCATTAATAGCCATCAAAACTTATATGAAACTTATATGAAAAATAAGTACTTATGCATTTAGCACCATAAATAGGATTACTCTCTAAAACTTAGAATGGATCTGAAGCAATGATTTCCTATCATTGTCTTAAAATGTTGCTTATATTTTCATGAGCTTCCATGGTGCTTCTAGGCCTCCTTCCATTACCTACTCCCCCCACATATGTATGTTGGAAACACACACACAGCTTAAATAACCTAGCTACTACCTCCCAGTAAAACTAGAGAGCTGTTCTACAAACTAGTCTTCGATCCTAGGTCATTACCTTGTCCTCTAGGCTCGTACAAAAGATATGTCATAGGAACTGTGTTTCTTTCAATAAAAAGAATTATGTTAGTGTTCCTTTTACCCAACATCCTTTTGGATCACTGCAGCTATAGGCTTTGTCACTTCTGTAAAATTTCTTCACCACTTGTGATCAAATTTCTAGATAGCATCTAGAAATTTATCTATCAGGTCAAATAAGCTATCATATAGTTAAAAATTTAATTTAGTTTTCTGGTAAGTGATTTGATTCAATTTTAAGGACATTTGCTGAATATTTTGTATCAATACTTTTTTTTTATTTATAGAGTATCAAACATTTTGCTAGGTTCTAGAGAGAATACTACACTGGATAAGACACTGTAATTAGCACTAATCTTTAGTAAAATATTGGGATGCATCCTTATTCCTTAGACCAAAGTAAATTTCAGGTGGACCACAGATGAGAAAAATAAACAAACCAAAATAACAAAATCTATCCAGTCAGCTAGCTCTCTGAAAGTCCTAAAGAAAGTTGGGACAGTTTAAACAAACATTGGAGTGTGTTATATGTTACCTTGGCCCCCCCACAAATTCATATGCTTAAGTTCTAGTCTCCCGTGCCACAGCTGTGACCTTATTTGGAAATGGTTAAGTTAGAATGATGTCATACTGAAGTAGGGTGGGCCCTTAATCCAATATGACTGGTGTCCTTATAAAAAGGGGAAATTTAGACACAGACATGCACACAGCATGAACACCACCTGAAGACTGCAGTTCTCCTGCCACAAGCCAATGAACTACCAGAAGCCAGCAGACAGGCCCGGAAGAGATACTTCCCTCGAGCCTGCAGAGGGAGCATGGCCCTGATGACACCATAATTTCAGACTTCTGGCCTCCAAAACTGTGAGACAATAAATTTCTGTTGCTCAAGCAATCCAAGCTTTTGGTACTTTGTTATAGTAGCCCCAGTAAACTAAAGGAGTGAGAAAGGCTATTCTAAGCAGACACAAAATCTAGAAGCCATAAAAAACAGATAATTTTGAATACATAAAATTTTTTAAAAAATCTGTATGACACAGGAACATACACACACACAAAAACCAAAACAGAATGTAAAATAAAAAAAAAATTAAAACTTCCTTTATGGAACTTTAGCTGAGGTCCCAAAGCTGAAGAAAATAGATGTCACTATGTTCCCACACTCATCAAGGTGCTGAATCATCTATGCAGGACTTGCAAAGGGGAGATCACAGCTGAGTTTTGCCAAGATGAACCTACTGGCTGCTCCAGACTGAATTCTTAACTCTTGCCAGTCCAGTCAAGCAAGGGTTGAGAATTCAGGGTGGCAATATGTTCTTTAGAGTTTAGAGAGAAAGTTGTCTAATTGTTATGGAATTTCCTTGGTCCTTGACAGAGTTTGATGGAGGGAGGCTTCAGAGTACCCCTCAGAGAGAGTGACTTATGTCCCCTGGGGCTTGGAACATAGGGACTTTTTGTTTGAAATGAGTCTGAAGGGAAAATGCTAATTAAAGGAAGCTGCCTGGAAGAGCTGGGTGGGGAAAGGCCTGTCCTTCCACCTGCTCTGGGGTGAGGACATACTGGGAATTCCATGGCCACCTGGAGACCTACTGAAAGAGGCTTGAGCTGAATGGCAAGAAACCTGCTCCAGGGAAGCACCTGGAGGGGACAGCTGATGCCAGCAGAGCAATCACTGAAGCAGGAAACTAGAAGGCTGGGTAAGACTCAGGGCAGGCCCAGAAGAGACATTCACCTCAGATTCATCATGAGAAAAAAAAAAAAATATATATATATATATATATATTTCAGAAAATTAAGGGGGTACAAATGTTTAGGTTTCATATATTGTCTTTGCCCCACCTGAGTCTGAGCTTCAAGCATGTCCATCCCCCATATGGTGTGCATTGCACCCATTAGGTGTGAATATATCCATCCCCTCCTCTCCGCCCCATCTGCCCAACATCCGATGAATGTTACTACTATATGTACACATGAGTGTTGATCAATTAATACCGATTTGATGGTGAGCACATGTGGTGCTTGTTTTTCCATTCTTGTGATACTTCACTTAGTAGAATGGGATCCAGCTCCATTCAGGATAATAGAAGAGGTACTAGATCACTGTTGTATTTTTTGTGGAACTTCAAGCTATACCACAAGGCTACAGTAACCAAAATAGCATGGCACTGGCACAAGAACAGAGATATAGACCAATGGAATAGAACTGAGAACCCAGATATAAAACCATCCTAATATAGCTATCTAATCTTTGACAAAGCAGACAAAAACATACACCAAGGAAAAGAATTCTTATTCAATTAATGGTGCTGGGAGAATTGGATAGCCACATGTAGAAGACTGAAACAGGATCCACACCTCTCACCTCTCACAAAAATCAACTCAGGATGGATAACAGACTTAAACCTAAGACATGAAACTATAAAAATTCTAGAAGAAAATGTTGGAAAAACTCCTATAGACATCAGCCTAGGGAAAGAATTTATGAAGAAATATTTTTAATAGAAATCCTAAATCTTAAATGATCAAATCTAATGATTTGTGCAACAATGGTTGGGGTGCTACAAATTTGGGTTTTGATACTTTCTTTTAGCAGTCATTTTCTGAAAAGCTAAGAAAAAAAAAAGAAAGGCAGAAAAGACAAAAGGCCTGTGGTGGGAGACACTGCCAGTATGTTGGGAAGCACGTTTCTTTTTCATTTAGGTCTAACTGTGACTCCATTTGGTGTGCTTGAATGCCTGCCATGTGTGGAACTGAAGCAATGGTGAGGTTTTCTGCTGAGAAGAAAAATTTGAATAGCAGATGGGAGAAAGAAACAGAAAACTTAAATTTGTGATATGAAGAAATGTTAAAGTGTATCTTTACAAAGGAATCTTAAAAGTGTTTAACTGAAAAGTGTTATTTTAGGGATGGGAGTTAAGTAAGGTATCGCCAAGAAAGCATTGACAGAGATGAAGAAAATTAGGTTTGGAGGGAAAAAAAAAAGTTTCTCTTTTTAAGAGATATAGTTAATGCCATGTGAAATTTAGTCTCAAGGAGACTAAATTAATAGGATATGGGATGAACACAAAGGCATTTTCATAAAAAAGTCTTTTAGAAAGTTAGATATTGAGTCTGAAACAGGTTTGTGGTTGAAGCAAATCTTTCTTAGGGTGAGCATGAGAAAGCTACTTAATGAGAGGACATGTACTAACAGTGGTGATAGAGTTTTTAAGCTTAACTTAAAAACCTCGATATGATCCTGAAGGTGTCAGATTCATCACTAGTTCTGAGGAATGCACTCAGAGGGATCCTCTGAGCCTCAGAAAAACACATGGAGGTGCACAAAGTTATGGTGCTTTTGGTTGTTTAGCATGTGACTCAGGACTGAGTTAGACTTCAGGTTTATGAAGAGCTTAATTTCTTTATGTGCATATTTCATCTTAATACTTGCCCTAACTTCAAATAGAATTCAAATTTCGAAAGACCAACACAAGGGAAATCTTAAATCAGGTTTTCAAAGCACTTTCTCATTTTCTAACACATTGTAATCCGTGAAAAAGACCTCTATGCGTATAAATAAAATACACTGCTTTATTCAATGGAAAGCATCTTAACATGTTATGTTGAACTTCATGCTATTGGCAATGGGATTATAGTGTTAAATATTGCATTATTATATTGTGTTGACCACATAGTTTCATGTATTATTATTTCCATTTGTAGTTGGGCAGACCTTTTTGACTGTCATCCATGCCTTTTTCACATGGATTGAGCAGAAAACATGATTTCTTGCCAGTAAACACTATTCCTCATTGCTTTCTCTTGTGTAGGAGAAAGAAAAAGCATCCAAGTAGCAACCATTAGAAATTGGTTGGTTTACATCCAACCACAATTTTTAGCTTTCAATTAAAATCCCAGATATCACTGTATTTACAAAAAACCACATTAATATATACTTTAAAAAGACAATGCAACAACTCAAGCCCTAAAGTTATTTCTTGAAGAGCAAGAGACATTATGCCTTGAAGTCTAAATCTTTGTGTAATATTCAGAGGGATGGTTCACATAGAATATTCAAATAGATACCTATCACTTTCACTAAATATTAATAATGCACTTCACATCACATGACTTCATTTTTAATTCTGATCTCAGTATACCAATTATATATCTCTGTCTAGATTCCCTCAAATATTTGTTAAGAGTAGGATTTTATTCTTAAAAGTGCCAACACTCTGAATCTTCACAAACTTACTCTTGTTATCTATTCTGCAACTTGCCTGTGCTATCATTGACCGGTTCCCTAATCTACTAAATGTACTTTAACAATTCATTGATCTAGATCATCTATAAAATGGTTTCTATATACAGTGCATATTTCTTTGGTTATATGTTTCTTGTGTGTGCATGCCAGTGCTGGATCAAGTATCTATATTTTACAACAGAAATCGTGCCCACCCCCACCTTTGAATTAGCCCTAAATACCTCTGAGCTATGTGAGACACGTTCAAGGTGGGACACCCTTGTACCTCACCAAACATGCAGGTAAACAAAAAGTATCTAAACGTAACTGAAATTGTTAATCATCTTTCATTTAGAAACAATTTAAGAGAACGAAAGTCAACGCCAAAAACACCTATGAACCACGTAGGTAACCAATGTGTTAAGAGGTAACAAAGGGCAGTGGAAACAATCTGCTTTAAAATTGTTCATTCTTGGGTCAAATTCTATGAAATGTATGTCTTTTGAGTTTTGGTTTTTATAAAATGGTAATAGCAAGGCATACTTTAAAGAATTGTCATGAGGATTGGAAATATATATTTAACTGGTTTGTGGAGAAGGAAAAAACCACTCCCACTTTCTGTCTACAGTTTTCCAAATTGGATCAAGCTTGACGGGGGAGAAACTTTGAATTGGTCTTGAAGGAAAATTTTGTTTTACATCAGGCTGGACTTTCTAATACCTGAAGGTGAAATTACCTAAAACTAACCAGAGAATCTGTGGGACCTGCCAAAATATCACCCAGGAACAGGGCAAGGAACACTAATAGAAGACGTTTCAAGAGTTGTGTGTTCTACCAAGTCCAGTCTATTCACTAAATACGTTTCTCAAAGCAGAGTACCTTGCCTAATGCCTATAACAAAATAAACACTCCTAGAGGTTTCTATTGTATTTTAGTGATCTCTTCTCCCTCATTTCCCTACCTCCTAAAAAATACCAACTCCAAAAACCTGATACATTTACTAATATTAAATATTAACATATATTCTTGGAATATCCTCAGGCAGAAAAGTAAACACTAGAACAATTAAATAACTGAATGGGGGTAGAGGCCAGCAAAAGACAATTACATAGCTTAATCTTTTCCTAGCATATAAATGTGGCTGATAAGGGAGAGAAGAACCACAGAGTATTACCAAAAATTAAGTAGGTTGAGTTTTCTCAGAGTACTCACTGACTTATAAGCAACTTACTGTAGGGATCCTAATTAAAAACATGTACTGCTGTGCTCTAACAGTAGAGCCATAGAGTCATTATTTATGCTGGCTCTGGAACCAGACAGCCTCTGTTTTGAGTCCTCACTCTGTCTCTTGCCAACCGGGCAACCTTGAGCAAGTTACTGAACTTTCCTCATCATCAGTCTCTTCATCTTTCAAAGCGGGGATAGAGTGTTGGGCTTCTTGGCCTCAGGTTATTATTCTTGCTTTGAGTGCCAAAGGGGGGATAATAAGAGAACCTGAAACATAAGGTTGTTGTGAGAATTTTTAAAAAATTAGAAAGTACCTAGATCGGTGCCTGGTGTCATTATATCTTGGGCTTTTGACAATTATTATTATCTTCAGGAAAAGAAACAACACATCATCAATCAGCAGCCCATTGATGATGAATCACGAGGAAGAAGAGAATGAGCACTGAATGGGACCCTAGAGGTAACTGATTCAACCTGGCCACTTGAAAGAAGAATAAAGTGGGGCCTAGAGAGCTTATGTCTTGCCCAAATAGAAAGAGGTATTCAGTTCTCCTCTGCTTCAACTGCCCACCTGAAAAATGTACAATTTCCAGGGCTTTGACCTGAGGTCGATTTCATAGATGTCATTTCATATTGACTAGGTATTACATATGGAGTGAACTCTACAAATCATCAGGGCAAGGTCGGGCTGAGTCAGTAGTGAAAATGAGATAATGATTTCCGACTTTGACCTTGAATTTGGCCAGGTTCCATAACATCATCAATGAAATAACAATGCCCCAGATGTCACATCAAGCAGGCATAAGGCCTCTGCTTAACTTACTTTAACAGTTACACATCAGGCAGACAGTTTACACAAATAAGAACTGCAGTTCTATATTATCTGGATTTTGAGGTGATAGATACATAATTTGTCTTCGATAACATTTCCACGTTTTTAAAGCATGTTTTCATGTGCACCTTAACTTTTTATGCTGGAAATGCATACTTACATAACTCTGCTTTGAAATTTGGCAGATTCTTAAGAGAGATTTGGCTTAGAATATTATCACATTCAGGAAGTCCAAAATCACCAAAAAGGGAATGATAGTTGAAGAGAAATGTGTCTTTTTCCTTAGATGTTGAGCACAAATCACTTATGTTCTTTTGCAAATTTTTTTTCTTTAATTATATCTGAGCCAAGGCTTAAAAATTTTTTTTTTTAAATCCATCCTTTGGAAAACATCCTATTTTAAGAAGTGTATGTAGGCATAGAATAGAGGGCTTTATCACTGCTGACTTTTTCAGAGGGTCCATGAATAGGCATGGGGTTGGGGGTGGTGCTCAGGCCTCTAAAATTGTATGTCAATTGTTTGGATATGTATGTGGTAGTAGTGTTGGTGGGAGAGAAAATGAGAATAGCTATTACCAGATTCTCAAAAGGTTCAATGACCATCCCCCTCTCCCCCATAAAACCATTCTGAGAATAAGGAGAGAGGCGTAAAGATGATTTGCAGACATGTGCATTCATGGGGAAATAGTCATGCAGATGGTGAAAGTGGCTGAGTGTTGCCTCTTTTCTAAATCTTTAAAACAAAAGAGAATGTGGACAAAAAAAAAAAATCTTAAACTATTCAGAAGTTTCTAAATCAACCCATGGAAAAAGCACTGATTAAGGAAAAAGAAATTTGAAGAGTTCATCTTTAATGAGAACTGGATGATGAGTTTTTGGTTGGCTTGGGCTTTGGTCTTGCCTGTCTGGGTAGTGTTTAGAATTGTGACAGACTCCAGTGCTAGTATCAAGCACGGATCACATTTACATGAGTCATTCATTTGGTCCTTTTAACTTTATGGAGTTAATATTGTTAGATCTGTTTTACAAATGAAAAGACCAAGGCACAGCAAAGATAACTGATTTGCTCAAGATCAATTTAAAAAACTAGTCATCAATGGAGCTGGCATGTGACCCCAGCTGCACCAGAGCGCCTAAACTGCTAGGTCTACTGCCTCCAGGGAGGCACTGGCTGGCCTTGGATCCAGGATTTATACCATCGCCATTAGTTTTATGTTTGGGGCTGAGGGAGGTTGAAGGCAAGTGGTTGGATGTGAGCTGGGCCCATCCCTCTGTGCTGTTTGTTCTCCCTGTGCTGACTCATGTTGCAGTAGCCTCTGGGTGTGGTCTGGTGTGACCAGGGCAGCAGGCTCTATGAACAGGGGGTTGCATCTCAACAGGGAAATTTTCTCTATTTCTTTCAAGGGGAAATGATACCATATGTGATCATATTTGGGATGGGGATTGGACTTCAACAACAACAAAGGACATGTTTGAAAGTCATCAGTTGCTTGTTAACTATATAGTTAAAAAATTATTCACCTAATTAAGTCTCACAGTGTGAGACAGAATGTGAAAAAATACTAGGTAAATTGCTATTGACTAAATTATGTCCCCTCCAAATTCACACATTGAAGCCCTAATTCTAATTCCCAATTTAATAGTATTTGGAGATGGCGGTCTTCGGAAGGTAATTAGGTCATAAAGGTGGATCCCTCATGATGAGATTAGTGCCCTAATTCAAAGAGACTTTCTTGTTCTTTCCCTGTTATGTAAGGACACAGCAAGAAGACGGCCACCTGCAACTATACACCAGGAAGAGTGCCCTCT
>CAUYSK010014925.1:0-24879 GCA_963575035.1 Avahi laniger | reverse complement strand
AGACACTTGTATAAGAGACAGTTACAAAAGACGCTAAGTCATCCTTCTTCATGGCTGAGTAGTATTCCATGTTATATATGTACCACATTTTGTTAATCCACTCATGAATTCGTGGGCACTTACACAAACACCATGTGTACTCACTATTAAATTGGAACTAACTGATGAGTACACATGTGCATAGAGGGAAGTAAATTTCAAAAGAAATCAAGCAGAGGGGAGGGGGACGGAGGGAATGGGTGGAAAACTATCTAATGGGTACAATGAACATTATCTGGGTGATGGACACACTTTTAACCCGGACTCAAGCATTACAAAAGCGACTCATGTAACCGAAAACATTTGTACCCCCATAATACTTTGAAATTAAAAAAAGAGAGACACTTACATAGTTGGGGCTCCATGGAAGACGTCACCACAAATGGACGGTCCAAATATAAACTTGCCCTGTGGGTGGAATGAGTAAGGATTTGTGTTTATCACAGAACTCTCTCAGGTTTGGAAAGAGGGTAAGGAGCCAGATCATTGAAGTCCAATGTGATATTGACTAACATTATATTCATACAGATTGTGTGGACAATAAGCAAGGGGAGAAGAAAAGCAGATGGTATGATATTCCCCTAGAGGGCAAGACTCGAGTAGAGGATGACACGAAGATGCACGAGTAGGCTATGAAATTGAAAGGAGATGAGAGAGCAATGAAAGCATGCCACCCACATCCAAACATGTCACAGGGCTTTCTCTAACTTGTAGGAGCCACAATAAGAGGTGGAAGTGCAGTCCAACCTAAACAGAAATAAAATAATGTCTTAGTTAATGATCCCCGTCTAATTTCACCGTGGATTATTAACTTAATCTCTTTTATTCCTCTGCCTTCTTAATGCCTATGCACCTTCCTAAAGCCTTAGACCCACTTTCTCCATGAATCCTTCTCAAATGACTCTTCTTTGAATCCTATATTCTGTATCATGCTATTAATATTTAGAGCTTAATCACAGGACAGTTTATTTTTCAATTTATTATTACCTGGTTTGTGTTTTTCTTGTTTTCCCATTTGGATTACAAGTTGTTTAGAGGTCATACATATTCTACAGAATAATTAACACAGTGTTAAACAATAACGCATTTTTATTAATTGCTAGATGGATTACAGTTTTAATAACAAATGGTAAATATAAGGGAAGGTTTATCTGTAGAAGATGTTGTAATTTCTGCTATGAGATCTACCCTTAATTTAGTTGTTAACCCACTCCTTTTAACGTTAATTCCGTTAGTACTCTAATGGTGAAATAATAACCATCTGTCATAGGTGAGTGTGTGTATGTGTATATTAATTTCTTGAAGCTATTATGATGCTCACTATTATTTGATCTCAGGCTATACCAGTTGAGGTTTTGGGTTATGAAAAATGGGAATCCACTCTGATTAAGCAGAATCAGATATTAATTAATTGAAGGATTTAGGGTGGCTCAAAGAATTGACATGGAGCTTGGAAAATCCAAGTTAGACTTGAACTGCAGAAAACAAAAACCAAACCAAGAACTTGGGGTAGGATCCTGTGTGTTAGGATCTTTTTTTTTGTTGACACCACTGTTGCTCAGTCTCACCACCACACCATTGGACTCTCCTGCCCGTACTTGTTTCACACCACTGGGCTCTCACCTCTGTGAAAGCCATCGGAAGACTTAACCTTTAGACCCACTGCACCTTTGCATCTAACCCTTAAAAATCCAGGGCGCATCTGACTGAGTGGGCAGAAATCACCTCTTCAGAGGGTGAGGGAAATAATATTACTTTCTCTTTTGCTTCTGAGTGGGACTTGTCTCCCATCTATCTTGGAATTCTCTTCAAATATGAAGAGTGCTTAGATGCTGGGGAGGCAAAATGATAAGAATCTACTTCACAGGAAGAAGAAGGGGAAATTAAAGATAAAATCAAATGAAAAATGACACTTCCAAACCATAATATATATTGGACATGTTTATAGTGCCATGTTATTTGTAATATCAAATGCATTGAAGAAAAGATACAGTCCTGTGTGTTTAGTCAGAAATCAGTTTTGTAAATTTGGTAAAGGTGCTGCTGATTTTGTCACCCGTAGGCAGCAATAATTTTGACTATAATAGTCACATAGGGTCCAGATAGTCCACCTTTCTATAAAGCGGTACTTTAACTTGGGACATTATGAAGGCATTTAAAGTGTTAGTTGAAAATGAGTTAACTTATATCTTAAATGAAAATATATGAACACAAGCATTCAGACATTATTTTAGAGAGAACTCAAATGTATGGTTGTGTGTGTGTGTACACATAAATATATATAGATATATATATATACACACATATATATACCTCAAGCTCTAAGTGATTTACAGTAGAGTCTCTGTATAGCAATCTCAAATTCCTTCTCATTAATACACTCACAACGTGCTCTTAGCTGAGAGAGTTGCATTTATTTTGATTCTTATTTGTCTTTTCCCAGATTCTTCTGGTTTTCTTTCATGTGTTCCACGCTGCTCGTGATACTACCCGGGAAGTTACTTGGTTGTTTCAGGGTTTTATTACTATTTCTAGAAATCTCTGAGCTTATTTCTACAAATTTCATCAAAAAGTCTGTCTGTAAACAGTCCTCATTTTTGCTCTACAAAATAGTGGACTAGTGGCTGTTTATCACACTTATTATCTCCATCTGATGCTGTTCACACTCTGATCCTTTACTCTTTAGGAAGCCTTTTGTATTTGGTGTGCTCTGCAGTGATGAGACATGTTAAATTCTGATTTATTTGTTAGAAAGAATGACTCCTCAATTGTGATCTTCTCTGAAAGACTATTTAATGATTGGGAGGAAATTTATCCGTTGTTGGGCTATAGCACCTCGTGGGTCCCGCTGTGGCATCCTCCCTGGGAGCAGGCACTCATGGGGGTAGGCAGCAAGGGCAGAGGCTAAGACGGCCCTGCTCAGAGAATAGACCCAAAGGAGACTTCGGAAAGCAAGAAACCGAATAAACTACTTCCTGATTTTTCCTACATTTCTATTATTTTTTATGCTCCAAATTTATTGGGATGAGGAATACTGGTTCTATAAAGCCTAGGAAACATACTACACAGAGAGTTCAGTGTTTTAATAATCTAATGACTAATAATATTTAAATAAAACTTAAGTGATTGGCTATCTCAAAACAGTCGCTTTTCTTTGCCATCAGCTAGCGTGTGACCTAGAGTAAGTCATCCTGCTACTCTGAATGTCAGTTCTAGGATGTGCAAAATGAGAAGACTCAAGGAACTCTGAAGTGTTTTACTATTATAATATAAAAAATTGAGCCCATCGCACCCTCAGTGAAAGATAAAACATTTGAAGTTTGTCTTGCTAAATGATCTATAAGTCAAATACAATGATAATATAAGCTTGGTTTTTCCTTTATTCAGGTCACTTGTTAGTAAAGACAAAGCCAATGATGTGGAGTAGATGTTGGCAAACCACAGCTTCTCTAGCCAAATAAGCCCTGCTATCTCTTTTTGTTAATAAAGTTTTATTGAAACACAGCCGCACTTGTTCATTTACATATTCTCTGTGGCTGCTTTTGCATGCAATGGCAGAGTTGAGTGGCTGTGACAGAGATGGAGTTGCCAGATGAAATATAGGAAGTGTAGTTAAATTTGAATTTCAGATAAACAATGAATATTGAATGGGGCATGCTTATAGTTCAAAATTATTTGTTGCTTATTTGAAGTTCAAATTTAACAAGGTGTTCTGAATTTTTCTTTGTTAATTCTGGCAATCCTAGACAGAGACTAAGACTCACAAAGCCTAAAGTATTTACCACCTGGCCTTCTATAGTAACAGATTGCCAACTTCTGATGTGGAGGAAAGATTTCTGAATGGTAAGGAAAAAACCCTGAGGTTTTGACTGGTTTTGTTACTAATTTGCTATCTAACCCTAGACTAGATCTTAGTTTTCATATCTATTATACAAGTGAGTCTAATAGTACTCACCTGCATCCAAGGGTTTTTCAGGGACAGTTGACACATTAAGGACAGAAAAGCATGTAGAGATGGAATGGAGGTAGGTTTACATTAAGGTTCTGGGAGGCAAGGTGTATTTCCAAGCATTGCACTGTGGATCCTTAGTTGACACTCTTGTTCCTATGCCTAGGAAGAATATAGAGACTATTGTCTAGATATTATTCACAAAACCCAGTTGACTAAACAGGTGTTGAATGCAATTTTCATTTCTTCGATATAGATTTATGCTAGATAGTATTTTATTCTATGGATTAGGAATAAATGTAATTTTTTTTTGAAGAAAATATCACTCTTTAGAAATCAGACATGGGAGAGATCACTCCTATTTCCCACTTTGGCAGTTCTCGCATTAGTGAGAGCAGAGGCTTATTTCAAAGGCGTGATGACTCTAATAATTCATTTCTGTACAGAGGCAGAGTGAAACAATTTGAAGAGCAGAAAAGAGGAAGGAGACTAATGATACCATCATGCCAGCTGAAGAAAATTATTCTGGTGTACCTTGCATCTGCTGTAAAACAATTTGCTAGGAGCTCACCAATTTACTGCTCTATGCTCCATTAAAAACGTGTGTCTACTGGGTATATGCATACACAAAGAGTGCAATGTGCACCATATGAGGGATGGACACACTTGAAACTCTAACTTGGTGGGGGGCAAGGGCAACATACGTAACTTAAACATCTGTACCCCCATAGTATGCTGAAATAAAAAAAAAAAGTGTGTCTACTTAGTTCCATTTTCAAATTCTGTGCTAATGAGAACTTCACCCTAAGTGGAGTTGAGTACTATCTTCTGTGCTCTTATAACACATCAAACATAGTTTTATTGTGGCCTAATAATTTATTGCTCATTTGTTTTCCCAGTGAGTGGTGATTATCTTGACGTTAGAAGTTTTTATTCATCTCTGTATTCCCAGCGCATAACTTTGTGTTAGCTGGCAACAGATAAATGGTAATTGGATGAACTTAGTAAATATGAAACTGATGGAAACTTTTTTATACCTTAAAATTCTCTACTACTTCACCTCAACTCATGTTTTCTGAAATAATTTTTCAGTCACTTGCTTATAATTTGTGAGATATTTATTTGGAATTACGAAGTATTCCTCATAACTCTTTTCTTAACTTCGTGTCTTGGACCACAACTGATCTACCAACATGGATTCCATTCTTGTCTAAATGTGAATAATTCCCTATTGGGAAACTCTGAACTCTACCTTCTTTCCAAAATCCAGTCCTGGATATCTCTACCTAGAGAGATACTCGTAGTAGTATGTTCTATAACACTGCATACTCTATATGCAACACTACTAAAAAAATTAGGTGGACCAAAAGGCAGAAGATCGATTGCTAATTCCAGCTCTTCCTCTGACTGGCTGGGATAACTTGTCAAATCATTTAACTTCTCTGGGAGCCAATTTCCTCAACTTAACATAAGGCAGTAGCTGTAATAATGGTTTCCAAACCGTGCACAGTGCAGCTCTGCAGAGCTCGGAAACACAATAGGCATCATAAATGTTTAACATTGGCTATGCATTACTTACATTGTAATTCTCCTAAACAGTTTCCTTAAGCAGTGAAATGGAGTTTTTGTTTTGAAGGAAATCTCCTGGAATTTTGCCATCACAGTTCCACAGGTAATGAAATAGACCCTTGGTATTATGGGAGTATTGTGGAAGCCAACGCAAACCGTATAACCAACACTTCTGGGAATGACTTATGTTACTGCTTGGGCCAGTTTTTAAGAAAATCCTGTGTTAACGCTTTCTGTGATGGTCACTATGCCTTGCTGAGCTGCCTCATCTGGAACAGACTGCTTCAGGCTATATTAATGTCAGGACACACTGCTCCTCATTACAGCTCCCAATAGTCCAGGCGCCAAGGCCAAGAGATATAAAATGGGAACACAGGGTCTACTTGGCAATAAATACATGTTATCAGAGCAGAGGCCTAAGGTTATTCTGTCTTTAGGTCAGGATGGGTGGTCTGACTTGAATGGAACTTGGCATCATAGCATGCAAACTTACTAACTTCCTGGAGCCATCACTGGGAATATAATATTATGTTTTGATACCAAATATGTCAAAAGGTGCCATTTGCTTTTATCTACTTTTTAAAGGCCCATTTCCTGATTTTTTTTCTTCAGAGAAATGAAACAGAAATCTTTTCACCCAAAGCTAGCTTCAACCTTTCTGAACATGGTTTCTGCCCATTCCATGTCTGGTCTTTATTATCGGACCAACCACCCGTGCACTGTGAAGCCATGACCTCTTGGAGGCTGGTCCCAGACACACTCTGTTGTTCATGGGCAATGGGTTTGTAACCCCACTTCTGTCTTCCTGCATGGCTACCACTATGATTCTAACATAGCCCCAATCCAAATCTGTGGCTATGTGACTTGAATTTGAAAACACCTCTGGCTTGAATGCTGTTTTAGGTATGTGGATTTGAGGCATCCATGGGCTAGTTGGAAATTGGAGACATATAATTGCAGCTTAGGAAGGAGATCTGAACTGAAAATATGAAATTAACGTGTATCATCACTAGATAATCATTGAAGTCATTGGAGTAGATGAGATAACCTAGGACATGTATAGAATGAGAAGGATATCTAAGGAAACTTTGAGAAACTTTTAAAGAATGGGCTGAGCACAAGAAGACTGAACGCCATCCTGAGAAAAGTCTCTTTGTTTCTTCCTAATAAGGTGTACTCTACCTGAGAGCTATTTTTCTGTTTGCCTTATGAATGTGGGCACTGACTACTCTTACCTCTTTTCTCTTTAATCACAGCTTTGAATTGAGTTGTGTTGGATTCGTCACTATTAGCTCCCTTGTTGCCATATTTTTCTTGGTCTAGAGATAGAAAATTTCCTCACTGGCCAATTCAGTCATTTGACTGGATTTCAACTAGTATATCATGAGATCTTCCTTAGAAGGTTTGCAGTCAGTAGCAGTTAAAAAACCTAATTCACATTTCAAATATGAAAGTTTAGGTTTATCATATAAGTAAAACTATGGTTCTCAACCAGGGGTAATTTTTCTCTCCATGGGACATTTGTCCAGGCCTGAGACAGTTTTGTTTTGTTTTGCTTTTTTAATTTATGTTTTAATTGATGCATAATAGATGTATGTAGTTTTGAGATACATGTGATAATTTAATATATGCATATATTAATAATTTATAAAGATCAAATCAGTGTATTTGGGGTATCTATCACCTTAAATATTTGTCTTAGACATTTTTTATTTTCACCATTATGTTTATTGAATTGCTATTGGCTTCCGGTGAGTGAAAACCATGGATGCTGCTAAATATCTTACAGTGTTAAGATAGCCCCTAACAGTAAAGAATTATCTGATCCAAAATGTTAATAGTGCAAATGTTGAAAAATCCTGGCATGGAGAGATGCTACTAAAAGATTTTTAAGCAAGGAAGTTGTATCCCAGATTTATATTTTAGAAACCACTCTGACTATTGTAAGGAAAATAGATTGGTGACAGGGTTGGGGAGGAAGAAGAACGAAAACCAGATAGGATGCTATTGCAGTGCCCTAGGCAGGAAATACTAGTTCCTTGAGTTATTGTGGTGGGAGTGAAGATAGAGAGAAGTAGATGGAATCAAAATAAGTTTTTAGGGTAGAAATGTCAGGACTTGTCAGTGATTGAAAATTAGTGTTGAAGGAGAGGAATCAATCATACTGGACTCTCAAATTTCTGTCTTAAGAATCTAGGAGAATGCTTATTTAATGGGATGAGGAAAATGGGCCAAGAGTGAGCTTGGAGGCTGAGTTAAGAGCTCAGTTTTAGGTCTATTAAGTTTGAGATCCTGTATGAATTTCAAATGAAGAAGGCAGTTGAATATATATGAGTTGAAAAGTCAGAATACTTAAGAGTGTGGCTGCACAAACCATACTTCTATGTCGTGGAAGAAGATATAACATGGTTAAGAGGGAAACACCTTGAGCAAGAGGTTGTTTCTAGCTCTGCCACTTGCTTGTGTAAACCTGGGAAATTTACTTCTTTTCTCTGAAAATACCAGTTTCTCTCTGTGTGAAAGAAAGACATTAAACTAGATAAGGTTTTTCAACAAATTAATCACTAAGGATTCCTTCTATTGATTTTCTCTCATTGAGCCCATGTTTTGAAAAATATTTTAGCATCTTAACATACTGCATTCATCAAGAAATAAGACATTAATTTTATCTGTGTAATCAATGTTTTTTCATTTTAATGTTGGTTCAGATTTTAACTCCTTGATAATTATGGCTTATTGGCTATGATAATATGGAATCCCAGAAATGAAGTTTAAATGCAGATGTATCTTAGTACTGTTGACTGTTAGTTGTCATTAACTTCTGCTTTTGTTCTCTTTTTCAATCCAGAGTCATTTACATACCAAATGTGTGCAGTTTAAATCTTGACGTCTCCAGGCATCTGTGTTAACAAGTATGAACCAGCTATCACATATAACTAGTCAAACCTTCTGATCACTAATAGATAATCAGTACTGTATTATTGTACTGCATGGTACTATACAGATATGATAAAATTCCATGCAAAAGCAAAGACCCTAACATTTTAGTCAGTTTGATATCCTCATTGTGAGCAAATATTTCTGTTCTTTTTTTAAAAAAAATATTGAAAATAGCTCATGCTCACTGTTGCTAAATTCATTGACCCCAGATTGGAAGCCACTAGACTTAATAATGTCTAGCACTTCAGCCTTAACACTCTTTGATTCAGGTCCCTTTTCATATTGTATTCTTGTTCCTACTCATGAGAGTTATAAATTTAAAAATCATGTAGCATATATTTGCTTTTGTTACTAGATATCAACTTTCAGCATTGTAACTCTGTAGTGGTGGGACTTTATCAATAATTTCAAGGTGGTTTGTCACTTTCTTCTCAAGGCATTATGAAGTAAAGTTACATACATTTCTTATGAAAAGAATTGTAGAATATTATATCTCGTATATCAAATGGGTATGGAAAAGTTACTTGTGGAGAGAGGGGCCAGAGTTTTAGGACTGCAATCTGAAAATAATTATTGTTGGGGAGTAGGCAGTCACTGGCAAGTCAGCAGGGAACCACAGACCTTGCTGTTGGTGAGGGGAGGAAATCCAGAGAGGTAAAAAGGTAGAGCATGAGAATATAGAACTGACCAGGGGCAAGCGGGCAGCACAAAGACATTTCAAAGCCAAGTGTCAGGAACACTGAATGAGCAGACCTCTGAAGGTCCAGGTAGGTACTAGTCATTCAGGGAATCGGGGGTGTAGTTACTAGGGCCTCTGTCCAGGAGCACCTGGCCCCTGGGCAGTTAGCATTGGGGTTTTGGCACAGAGGGACAAGCTAAGGAACGAGTCTATCAGGTGGCATCTCTGCCTCTGGAGAAAGCTCCACTTATCAGAATGTGGAATCAAGGTCAAAGCTGGGGAAGGAGTGAGTGTTAACAGTAAGTGGCAGAAATCCAGTCTAATCTTGTTTAAGAAAAAATGGAAATTGTGGGGTTATATAATTTGGAAGTCCATGGGGTGGTGTGGTGCTTTTAAATGCTTACAAACTCTTTGTGGACATTGGACCTAATTCCCCTTGCTTGAGTGTGGGCTGGATTTGGTGACTCACTCCTCATGAATAGAATACAGTGGAAGTACAGCGTGTGACTTTGGAGACTAGGTCATAAATGGCACTGTGACTTCTTGCTTGCTCTCAGTCTCAGATCACTCACACTGAGGGAGTCATGTCGTGTTGTGAAGCTGCTCAGTCACCCCTGTGGAAAGACCCACATGACAATGAACTGAGACCCTATTCTCTACCCTCAGAGAAACCTTCAGATGACTGCAGCCTTGATCCATGGCTTGACCACAGCTGCATGAGAGACCCTGAACTAGAACCACCCAGCTAAGCCATTCCCGGCTTCCTGACTCTCAGAAACTGTCAGAAATAATACATTGTTGTTTTAAGTTGCTAAGTTTTGGGGTAATTTGTTATGCAGCAATAAATGACTAATAAAGGAGGACACAATTCAGCCCTGGCCTGATCCTGTCACTCAAATGCTATAGTCAATTTACCATGTTATACTCTGTTTTTAGCTCTGATTTCCCAATTTACTTCCTTGTCCTCATGCTGGCTCTCTCTGTGTGACACAGGAGATGGCTGCAGATACTCAGAAATTCTCATCCTCATGGCTCAGGGCTTAAGAGAGAGATTCTGTTTTTCCCAGTGCCCATATATGACATCTTAAGAGGGAATTCTTATCTGACTCCGTTGAGCTGTGTGTCCACCATGTGTCCACTTTGTCCAGGGAGATATCATACAGTGATTGTTCGAGTCCACTCTTATGTCTACCCTGTTGGCCACTTGTGGAGCCTCATTGTCAACAGCCTTCTCCCGACCACCTGGAATGTGGGAGCGGTAATTCCCTCATGCCAGAAAAAGGGATCAGGAGTGCTGAGGCAGAGAAGACAAACGATGTCTGACACAGGTGGAATCCAGTGACATCTAGAAAGAAGATTCTGATTTTGTTCATCTGCAACCATCCATTCACAGCGGTCTCAGTAACTTTGAATAACTGACACATACTTTTAAAACAATTCTCAATATCAACTTTTAAAATATAGTAGCGCTACTGCTATTATCTAGCCATCCTGCCTATCTCAAAGAAGCTGAAGAACCAAGAAGTAAATAGGCACAAAATAGAATGGGTTTTATTCATAGCTATGCCCTCTGGTCCTGTTTCTGAGGTTCTTTTTTCCTTTTTTTTTTTTTATTTTAAATCTACCATTTTTAGAAGCTGAACGTATAGCTCAGGACAGGACATCCTGGGAGCTAACCACACCCACAGCCCGCTGCTTCAGAGCAGCCGCTGCCTTGTCTCCTTATGCACAGCTAATAATAATAATGAGTGAAATCTCATTATTACAGCACATGACTATATGCTCCAGGCCCCGTTCTCAGTGCTTGCATCCATCAGTGTTCAACCAGACAATCAGAACCAGTAGGTGAGTATATAAATGTTATGTATATAACAAAGATTTATTTCAAGGAGTTGGTTTACATGATTGCAGGGGCCAGAGTCTGTAGGGCAGGTGGTCAGGAAGAAAAGATTCCCAGCAGGCAGGATTCCCGGCATGAGCCAAAGCTGTTGTCCACCGACAGGAATCTCTCTCTCCCTTTCCCCAGGGAAGGCCTTCCAACTGGTTTGGTCCACACATCCAGGATAATTTCTCTTTCAACTGATTAGTTCAGGCTTGCACAGGGTAATCTCCCTAATTTAAAGTCAACTAATCAGGGACTTTAATTATATCTGCAAAATCCCTTCACAGCAGCACCTAGATTAGTGCTGGATTGAATAACTAGGGTCTTTAGTTCAGCCTAACTAGGTCGATGCATCAAAAAACCATCAGTGCTTTATGCAAAAATTCTCTTTTACTCCTTGTAGAAATAATAACTATTATTATTCCATTATGTAAATGAATAAATAGTGGCCAAGAAATGTTTAGTAACTTGACCAAGGGCTCATAGTAAATGGCATAACCAGGTTACCAGACCAGGTCTTCTGTCTTCCAAACCTGAGCTCTTTCTACAATGCTATTTGGTGCCAACCACATCTGGCTAGACCTTATCTAGAGGCCACAACTAGAAGCAAAGGCAGCCATTCACAGGGGCCAATGACTTACATAGTTTGGTGCAATATCTCTGTCCAGATAGAATGGCCCAAGCTGGGTAGTAATTCACACCCACAGTCAGATTCTGAGTTGGGGAGTTCAAAAGTGAAACACGGACAAGGACAGAGACGTAAGGGATGTACATAAAGAGAAAAGTCTTAGCTGGAAGTGTGGGGCAATGGAAGCCAGGTACAAGGAGAACCAGAGAAAGAGGAAAGATGGAGGGAGTTGGTGGTATTAATAATAAGAACATGAAAGACGAAAGAGAGAGTAACCAGGACAATGTAACTGGGACGATCAGAGGAGTTAAGGTGTGAAGGCAAACTGCTGAGGGCATGGATGGGAGGTGCCCTGGCTCTGCCTTGGATCACATGTAGGTGTACTTCCCCATTCTCACTTGCTGTTGCCATGGCAAACATATGCCTTACTCCACCTTAAGAGTGTGGGTTCTGAGTTTTAGGGAGAGGACCTAAAGGGATATTCAGTAGCCAGAGAAGCCGCTCATATCATCCTGAGAGTCCTGCAGGTCTATCCAGCATCTGTGTGGTATATGCAGCCTGGCTCCTCTCTGTGGAGCTGACCCTTATGTCCTTTCCAGGGATGTGAGACACAGTGGTGTCTAATGCACCGACAGGCCACAGCTGACCATACCCAACAGCCTTGCTCCCAGGACGTTTGATCATGGGTGTCACCTGGGAGCTTGTTGGTCATGCAGATGCTCAAGTCCCACCCAAACCTGCTGAATCTGAATCTGTATTTTAATAAGAGGTCCAGTCAATTTATGCACACATTAAAATTCAATAGAATACGTTATTCAGTTATGGCAAGCTACCTTTGACCGTGTTCCAAATTCTTTTACCTGGTGATGACTGCACTAGTGGTTGAGTTTCATCCCGCCCACTCTATGCACTCCCATTCTACCTTCCCCTCAGGGAACACGATAACTGGGTCAGATGAGCTGGGCTGTGTATGCAAGACAATATTCTAGTTCTCCACAGGGGCTGGCTTTGTGAACACTCAGCCTTCTTAAATATTTTGTATATTTTTCTATCATCCTCCATTAACTGAGGATCCTGAGTGCATGACTGTTTCTTGCAAACTAATGGACTGTAACAAATAGCTGGGGTGATTTAATTTGCAAAGCCACGGGGATTATAACAGCAGTAAATTAAACATGAGAAGAAGGGCTTTTAGAAATAGGTACACTGAAAGCAACAGGAAGCTGTTGACAACAGACAAACAACCCCAAAGTACAACAATCTGTGCCCTTTATTTGCGGCTGAAAATAGCCCCACAGGCCTCAAAGGGATCCGAAGCTCTCTCTGTATTGCAGAATGTGCAATACATGGGGGTGATAAGAATGCATGAGTCATAAGAGAAAATTTTAGCTGTCTATAGCATACTGATTAGGAAGGCAGGGAAGCGTAACATGCATGTTTAGAAGATTTTCAATAAATATGATTTCAATAATACATAATTTAGGGGTTATATAAAATCTCAGCACTGCAAAAAATAATTTTCCAGAATGACTCATCCTCCAGGTCTCTAGAGTGCAAGGTGTATTGGAGATGCTCTTTACTTCTTCCCATCCCCAGCAAGCTGTCTTTCCTATAGCACCAAAGGAAGCTGCCAGAAGTGTTTCTTGGTTCTGTCCTCATTGCAATGGTTGATTTTACCAGGCTGAGCCCATCAAATCCACTCTCCAAAGAACCTAAAAATGGACACACAGCCTTTAGTCAGTCAAGTTGAGAAACTGTATAAAGTTAGGTATGGGTCTGCTACGGTTTCCCAAAGCAAGGAAAGATGGCTGTAGAGAGAAGGTAAAAGACCCTCAGGCCCACGGTGAAACTTCTCTTGTTTCTCCTCACTCATTTTAATCCTTCTTGAGGCCCTATTGTATTACCTGCTTTGAGCACCATGAAATACCCTGTCTGCTTCCAAATAATCCCACTATTTTTGGTTAGTCTAATTTGAATAGTGTCTATTCCTTGAAAATAGTTGTTCCTTGTTTAAGATAAAAGGTTTTACTAAAGTCCAAGATGATTTTTACTATTTTAGCAGCAGCATGGCAAAAAATGAAGCACAGGGGACAGATCATAGAGGAGGAACCCATCATAGTCACTGGGGCCAGACTGGCAGCAGAGGGAATGAAGCATTATGGCTACCAGATAAGCCAAGCATGCCAGACTGGAGCCTTAGGCTGGCTCCTAAGTCAATGGCCAAGGGCCTAAGGTGGGTGGAAGGATCCAGGTATGAGTCTGGACTCAGGATTCAAGATTGGCAAAGACAACAGGCTGAGGTAGATTTGGAGCCAGCACTCCTAGATTGTTCTGGAAGCAGCACTTAAGGTTCTGGCACTCTATGGGAAGGCTTATCTCCAAACAGCTCTGCCCTGATCAAATGAAGCCCATGGACAGTAAGAAAATTAGAAGATCAATCCCGATTGTCTATCATCTAAAGAATTGGAATTCAAAAAGAAAAAAAGTGAAGATAGCTTTGACTCGGGTGGTGCAAAAGAAATTTATGTGACCAAAACATTTGTACCCCTGTAATATTCTGAAATATCCCCCCAAAAAGTGAAGAGAGAAAACAAAATTTTTAGAGAAATAATTCAGATAATTTAGAAAAGCTGATAAACATGAGCCTTCAGACTGAAATGTCTTATGGTATGCTCAGTCCAATGAATGAAGAATAATATACAAGAAAGCATATCATTTCAGGAAATTGGGGATAAAGAGAAGTAGGATATTTTCTGATAAAACAGAAGGGAGGAAAGAGTCATACACAAAGGATAATAAATAAATATAGTATTGACTTCCCGACAACAACACTGAAAACAAAATGCCAATGAAGCATTCCAAATTTAGAAGTAAAATGTTTTCCAGCCTTTTTCTAGTTAGGAATAATATATCTAGCCAATATATCAATCAAGTATGGAGGTAAAATAAGTTTATTTTTAAATATACAAAGCCTCAAGAAATTTGTCAGCAATGTACCCTTTCTCAGAAAGCTACTTGAGCACATACTCCTCCCAAACAGTGGAATTAAAAAAGAGAGAAGTTATCCAAGAAAAGAGTATGCAGTACAAGGAACAGGGTAAGGAAATCTCCAGGGTGTTGGTGGAGGGAAACCTTAAATGTCAGCTATGCGGCAAATCTGGAGAGCAACCGTTCCAGATTGGAGAAGCAGGATAGAAGGTTCCAGAAAAAATGTTCTCCAAGTAAAGATGAAACACATAGAATGTCTGATGTGTTTGAATGTATTGAAAAGAGTCATATTTTTGGCAGAGAATTTGGGGATAATAGCTATATAGAAAAGGAAGTCAATGACAACAAAAAATGAGGCAACTAATAACTTCAGAAAAAGGCAATTGTACAAGAAAGGAAATATAGTCATTCTATACTACTGGGCTCATATATTAATAATATTAAGGTATTATTACCTATAAATATATACATTTATATATACTATATAAACTAATGATTGATTCAACAAAAACAAGAACAACAAACCTGTGATAAAATTGTATTGAGAAGATGTAAAGAGAATGTG
Source organism: Avahi laniger (assembly GCA_963575035.1). Taxonomy (NCBI): domain Eukaryota; kingdom Metazoa; phylum Chordata; class Mammalia; order Primates; family Indriidae; genus Avahi; species Avahi laniger. The sequence continues at coordinate 9,640 of CAUYSK010014925.1, read as the reverse complement.
TATGTCTGTGTGTTGGGTTGGGATGGGGAGAGGTAAATCTACCAAATCTTAATCTTTTCAAGTGAGAAGTCAAAAGGTAATACCTAAATCAACAAATTAAGCAACAGTAGTGTGAGCCTAGTCATTACTAATATGAAGATAATTACTAAGAAAGAACCTAAAAGAATTGAAAGTGGCTGTTTCCTGGGGTTATGAGTCAGGTAGAAAGGGATAGGGCAGGAGACCAATGGTTTTGTTATAATCCTTATGGTGTTACTGTGTTCCATTGCATTTTACACTTGGTGCACGCGTAGAGCACATTTTGCTATAGCGGGGCATTGTGCATGGCAGTTACCATCATTGCATGGATCACAGTCCACCACCATTACTGTCCCCACAAATGATTTTAGCCATGACATACCTGGAAATTGTTTTTCACATTTCCCTGACACTCTATCATCACATGAAGCAGCATCTGAAGAAGGAGCCCCTCCCCGCCTGCAGGGTCCCCTTCCTACTGTTCGTTAACACTGAGAAGCTTGGACTTCACCAGTTTAAATCTGTTGTTAGAGTTATTTGCATGTTTTTAGAGATGATGCTTCAGGAAAAGTCTGGTTGTGGGAGGCAAGGGGCAGGTACATGGCCTCTAGAATTTAGGGGAAAAATGCTGGAAGAACAGCTCTGTGATGAGAAAGGGGGTAAGACTGGCTGTGAAGGAGCCCAAGGGCGTGAGAAGCCAGTTTGGGAATAAAGGGAAAGGTGAAGGTTCCCTTCTCTTCTCTCCTCCCCTCCTCTTCTTTTTCCTCTCTGTGCTGGGATGTGAGGGGCAGAGAGACCCTAAGGTGGTGTCAGAATGGGATTTGCCCTCTTTTCCTTTTTCACTCCTCTAACTTGGCAACAATGGAGCAGGAAGTGAGTAGGGAGTAAGGACTGAGCCTTGGGCCCTAGAGAGGGAAGAGTGGGGGCAGCTGACATGGGAGGTACCCACTTCCCGCCATTCCATATTGACAGACCTAGTCATGAAGCAGTGCTGGCCCAAGGGCTGCACGACGCGCAAGAGGATGTATTCTTCCAGCAGCCTCACAACCAGGGAGAGGTGGTGAAGGAAAGGCTATTTTTGGCCTCAGCTGCCAGACTGGGACATGCATTCTTACATAAGGGTATGTAAAGGAGGGGTAGGAAATTCAGGGTTATCTCTCTGAACTCCTGTTCTCCATTGTCCTTCTTCTTCTCTCACCGCTGATGACATGGGCACTTCCCAGGTTTCTTCACATGTGGTATCATATGAAATCCCATTCTGGATAAAGGTATTCCTCTTTTTAAAGTCTATACCAAAATACAGTACACAAACCAAGCGTCAAATTCTCAGGCCGGTCCCAGATACCTAATAGCTTAAGAGCAGTATGGACGTCGGAGACTAAGAAGGGGGAGGTTGGGAGGAGGGTGAGGGATAAAAATCTACCTACCGAGTACAATGTACACTATTCTGGTGACCTGATGGGTACACAGAAAGCCCTGACTTCACAAGGATACAATTTATCCACTTAACAAAAAACATTTGTATCCCCTAAAATTTTTTGAGATTAAAAAAAATAAATTAAAAAAGAACTAATTTTATGACCTTTAGCTCAATATGCACTTCGAGGGTAAGAAGGATTGATGTTTAATAAGCCAGGAGGGGGAATGTCTCTGGAGAATTGTCTGTGTTCTGGGCGTCTATCCTCCCTCCCAACACCAGAAGAGTTTCGGGCGCTTCACCTTGCTTCAGCCTAGCGAGAGGAGCTTTAAGGAGACCAGTCACAAAACTTAACATGTGTTCCTGGATTAGGGGACACACTGGAGTACTGTCTCTGTCTGCGTATTGTGGAAGATAATTTTGAAATAAAAAACTGACTGAAGCCATGCATGAAGGCAGGGAAAAAGCCAAGACTGCCCTTTCACTGTGCAGCAAGAATGGGTGAGGTTCCTGTGAGCCGGATGGGTGCCATGGGCAGGAGTCAGGCTGGAGCCTCTGGGAGGAGCTCTGCAAGGGCCAAGGGGGTCTGGGGGGAAAAGGCTGTGAGGTTCACTGCTGAGGCAGGAGCTGGGGAGGAGCAGCAACTGGTCTGCTAAAGGAGATCCATCAGGGACCTTTGAAGGATCCACAAATGTTTTCCCCTCCAAAAAAATTAAAAGAGTTAGCTTTGGTTATCCAACAACCACCAAGAGCATCAACATTGACCAAATCTAGTAGCTCCTTTCCTGCCTTCTTATTTTTCTTCTGCCCTTACCCTGGGGATTTGGGCATAGGGTAGAGAGAAGATGACAGAGAAACCGAGATGTTCATTTCCCCTGCTTTCTCCACTGAAGATTTCCAGACTCAGGCAGGATCAAGCTGGAGGAGGAGGAAAGGTTCAACTTAACATGATGTTTGCATTTTTTACTGTTATGTGCACCTGGGCATTTGAATTGGTGAAATGTGACAGTTCTTGCAACTAGAAATGACTGGGGAATTTTTAATTGTCCAGCAACAAACAGAAGATCTTTGGGGCTCCCTAACATTTCATCTGGGGGCTGGGAAAAAACTGGCCCCACCTCAAAGAGCTGGTATGGGCTGGCATTGGGATGGAAAGATCGTGTTGCTCAACAACTTCATCCTTTTAGTGAGGTTTATCCATGATGATTATGTAAATACATTTGTAATCAAATGCTGTTTGCTTATGTGTCCATGTGATGGTTTTCTGAGATTTACCAATATTAAGTTAAAAAAAAAAATCCAGAAAGCATTTTACCAAACTATGTCAAGGTTTATTTACACAATCTAAAAAAAAATTCTGGGCTGGAATAAAAAAGTTAGGGGCATTTCTTGAAGATAAGATATCAAGAAGTTCTTAAAGAAGAAAAGATGAGTGGGAATAAGTGAAGAAACTTAAGGTGTGAGAAGGTAAATGTAATTAAAGGAAATCTGTGGGTGGCTTTAACGCAGAGTTGAAGAGTGGAGGGGTATAGGGAGAAGCATTCGAGAGGAAGAGGGATGTGTGTGTGTGTGCGTGCGTGTGTTTGTGTTAGCAATTGTGGTGGAGGTGTCAGTCTTTCTTCTGAAATCTAATCTTTCCCTTAGAATAAACTAACAGATGCTTTGAACTTTAGGAAAAATAAAATTCGAAAATGCATTTTAGCATTATTTAGTGGTCTTTCTTCCTTAACGTATTTTTTTTTTTTTTTCCAGACCTCTTCTCGGAGGCCTGGCATGGCTACAGTCTGCTGCCCTATTTTATCATGAGGAGGGTTGACCAGGAGACAGAGCAGGACTGTCTCCCAAATTTTCTTCTGGAAGTCATGAAGCAAGCATGCACCAGTAATAAACCTAGTTTCATGAGCTTGTTAGTGTATGAAGCAGCATAAAACATTGATCTATTAGTACTAAGTCTCAAATTAGCTACTAGATTTTTAGAACTAGGGAAGGAGAGCCAAACAAAGAAGTATCTTCTAAATCTATAGCAGCTCCAGGCAGCTGATGAGCCACCAGCCGCTAGTCTTATGAACAGATATTCTGGGATGCCTATTTATAGCAGCCATCTTTCACATGGGCTGGCATTGTTGTCTGGCATTATTCTTTACTGTGTCACAGAGGTTTACTTTTGGAATGTCCGACCCTTTTAGTAAGCTTGCGTGAGTTTTTAGCCAGGCCAGCACTGAACCCTGGAATGCAGAGCTCAAAGGGTATTGACCATGAGGCTCTGACTCCCTCCTTTTACACAGGGAGAAATTGAGGTGCCTAGAGATGAGAACACTTATCAGTTCCAGCATTACCAACACCCCAGGCCTCTTCACTCCAAGTCTAGTGCCTTTAACATAAATCTGAACTAAGGATTTTGCTTTGTTTTGTTTTGTTTGGGGGCGGTTGAGTTTTGCATATGAGAGGGACTGAAAGTAGGATTTTTTTTCCCTTAAACCATACAATTAAACAAACTAACAATTTATAGTGTCTAAGGCTCCCTTATTATTTGCATAAACCAAAGGAAGTAAAAGAGATTTATATTCTTTCAGCATTCACCACTGACATTTAGTAAAAACAAATTTAGAATGGCACAATCTGAGTAACTTCAGAAGAGACTCCACCTTGCCTATTCAGGTGCAATCATAATACATGTGGATGTTACTCAGTTGGCCAGGAAATCTGCCACTTAGCAGGTATGTGACCCTGCATTGGGCACCAAACTTTATTGGAACTATTTTCTCTGCTATTGAAAAAAAAAAAAACGAGCCAAATTTGCTCACATATAAGGATTTTTACAATTGGAAATCACTTATGAGAATAAAATGTTAAAAATTGTTTTCAGTAGTTGCCGTGTGGTAATTCCAGAAGGGCTTCCTCTTTCATATCCCCTGTTACCAGGGCCGTGGCATGGGTGGAATTGTGATCCAGGGGTGCAATTGACATAGACTACAGTGCACATGGACATGGCAGCCACCTTTCACATGGGCTGGCATTGTTGTCTGGCGTTGGGAAGAAGCTGACAGAGAAGCCAAGATGTCTATTTCCCCTACTTTCTCCACTGTAGGTTTTCAGACCCAGGTAGGCCTGAGCTGGAGGAAGGGGAAAGATTCAACTTAAAATGACTGGCTTCGAGCTATGCAGGGATCCTGTTACTGTGTTTATCTCTTGCTGGACTCTTAACGTATATGCTGTGTAGGATAGGCATGCTCTGCTGAATATCCCCTTGGATAGCTTTGTCTTGGTAGAATGCCTTTTGGCTTTTAAAACCTCAAAGAACACAGTTAGGTCTTAAATTGATATTTTTGACAAATGTTTATAAAAATTGTAAACAAATGTCATTTTGCTGCATTTTTCTTTATTGCATTGCACAGATATTTATTGCCTTGCACATTTTTTTACAAACTGAAGGTTTGTGGCAACCCTATGTCAAGCAAGTCTACTGGTGCCATACTTCTAACTACAAGCTCACTTGAGGCTCTGTGTCACATTTTGGTAATTCTCACAATATTTTACACTTTTTCATCGTTATTAAATATGGCGGTCTGGGAAGGTGATCTTTGATACTATATTATAATTGTTCTGGAGCATCACAAACCGTACCCATATAAATTGGTGAACTTAATTGGCAAATGTTGTGTGTGTTCTGACTACTCCACTGACTGGTCATTCCCCGTCTCTCTCCTTCTCCTCAGGCCTCCCTATTATCTGAGACAAAATGATATTGAAATTAGGCCAGTTAATAACCCTACCATAGCCTCTCAGTGTTCAAGTGAATGGAAGAGTTGCAGGTCTCTCACTTTAAATCAAAAGCTAGAAATGATTAAGCTTCATGAGAAAGGCATGTTAAAGCCAAGAAAGGCTAAAAGCTAGGCCTCTTGTGCCAAGCAGTTAGCCAAGTTGTGAAGGCAAAGGAAAATTTTTGGAAGCATATTAAAAATGCTACTGTTGCGAATACATGAATGATATGAAAGCAAAAGCCTTATTGCTGATATGGAGAAAATTTCAGTAGTCTGGTTATAAGATCAAACCAGCCTCAACATTCCTTTCAGCTAATGACTAATCTACAGCAAGGCCCTAACTCTCTTTAGTTCTACAAAGGTTAAGAGAGGTGACTGAATTGGTGCAATCTCATGTTAAATCTTGAGTGGATGAGGAGCTGTTTCTTGAGTGAATGATGAGCATAGAAATTGGTTTCTTGACATAGAATCTATTCCTGGTGAAGATGCTATGAAGATTGTTGAAATGGCAACACAGGATTTAGAATATCACGTAAATTTGATTGATAAAGCAGCGGAAGGGTTTGAGAGGATTGACGCCAATTTTGAATGAAGTTCTGCTGTGGGTAAAATGCTGTCAAACAGCATTACATGTTACAGAGAAATCTTTTGTGAATAAGTCAATTGATGTGGCAAACAAACTTCACGTTGTCTTATTTTTAAGAAATTACCACTGCCACCCCGACTTCAATTAGTACCCTGATCAGTCAGCAGCCATCAACATTGAGGCAAGAATCTCTAGCAAAATGACTACAGTTTGCTGAACGCTCACATGGTCTTTAGTATTTCTTAGCAATAAAGAGTTTTTTAATTATCTATTGCTTTTTAAACATAATGTTATTGCACACTTAATAGTCTATAGTATAGTATAAAAATAACTTTTATGTGCATTGGTAAACCAAAAAATTTGTGTGACCCACTTTATGATATTTGTGATATTCATTTTATTGTGGCGGTCTGGCACAGAGCCTGCAATATCTCTGAGGTTTGCCTGTACATTCATATTCCTAAACTACAACAAAATACTTTTTCCAAAATGATAGATATTTGTGTGGAAACTTCTTGATTTATATTTTAAACTCAACTGATGGGATGTAAAAATTACAGGAGGACAGTTTGAAAATGTAGCAAATGTCAACAAAGGGGAGCTTGAAGGGATTAAAAGAGACATTTGGATGGCTCCTAAAAGCGTCTCCTAAAAGTCTGATACTTAGTGCAAGCCACTCACTGCCATGTGCTATTGTGTGCTTGGCTGGTCCTGAGCACCTTCCCACAGTGATTGACATTGCAAGTGGAACAAATTCTACATTCAATTCCTCTTCATGAAATTTTTCAAGAGCTCCTTAACAAGCTTTTAACTCATCTCTTCAAAACCTGCCTACTTTGCAAGAGCAACAGTTTTCACTTTGGCTCCATTTCCTCTTCAAAATCTTTAACATAGGCCACAAATTATAGGGTTAATTTCTTACATGTACCCTTCATCTTTTGTGGAGAACATTTTTGCTATTTTTTCTTGTTGAATTCTAGAATTATCCTTTATCATAAATATGTGATTCTGTTGGTCATGGCAGAATGCCAAACTAAACAGCTATATTCTCAAACCTCCCTTGCAGGTAACCATGTGACAAAATTCTAATCAATGGGATATAAATGGAAGTTGTTGGGAAGGCTCCTAAATAAAGAAGTATGTGCCTATTTGCTCTAGATTTTCTCCTTTCTTTTGTTTGAAACATGGACATGATGGCTGGAGCTTCAGCAGTCATCTTGAGAGCATGAGAATGAAATAGAAAACTAGAAAGAACCTGGATCTCTGATGACGTCAAGGAGCACCACACTAGACATGGATCAGCTCCCTTTGCATTTCTTCTATACTGGAGAAAAATGAACCTTGAATATGCTCAATATGCAATTTTTTGGGGGAACGGGGGTTGGAACATAATTTCTAAGTGATAAATATATCTTGTCTATTTTTGTCCAACTTTCTCTGAGATCATTTGCCCAACCCTAATTTGGAATGATCTTACCCTCTCCAGTCAAGCCAGATCCTCTGTTTCTTAGACTCACATTCTATAAGAAATCTTCTACTCATCTTCTTTTTCTCTGATCAGTCTTATAATTAATAATTATTTAATTTTTTGATGTTTGATTCAATCTCTCTTACATGTAATTTTTAAAATATATAGTCCATTTTCCTTCAAGATGGAAAGCCATTGACCAGATACCTGTTAGAGTTTCTTTGGCTATCTCTCACTACTCCACAGCAATTGGGCCTAGCAAAGTGATGACCCCTCCCCCCAAACTCCATGAATACTGATTGAATGCATTTTGTCAAATCTAGCGAAATATGGGGTGAGGGTTTATAATTGCTAAATTCTTGATCTCTTTTGTTCACATTAATGAGGCTTGGGTTGTGAGGCTGGTGGTGGTCCCACTGCCTCATCCTACAACTGGCTTCAACATTCCACATTTCCCAGAAGGAGAAGTAAGGTCTCCCACCCTTTCTGGAGTACCCACCCATTCTGTCTCTGAGTTTCTCCAAGAGGCTTTAGGGAACTATTCTTCATTTTGTCTTCCTCCCCTCCCCTTCTACCTCCTATCCTCCCTTTTTTCCCTTCCTTCCCTCCCCTCCCCTCCTCCTTTCTCTTTTTGTTCTTCTCCTTTTCTTTTTCCTTCTTCTGAACTTCAAATTTTTTTTTAACAACACTAGAAAACAAGAGTTCCAAAATCTATGAAAAATTAGTATCAATCAAACCCTTTCCTAGCTTTTTCTCTACCGGGAAACAAACTCCTTTGCCAGAACTCACCCACAATTTTGTACTTGTCATTCAAATGGCTTCCTAGAAAAGAAAGAATTCTTTCTTTCTTTCTCTAAGAATTCTTCCTAGATTCTTTCTTTTCTAGGAAGTCTTATTCAATAGACTGACATCATTAGGGGCAATCTACTCCTGTATCTATTCAGTAAATGTGCCCAAATCTACTCTGTGCTCAAGACTCTGAGACACTGTTATAGGGGGTTGGGGGGATGTCAAAGGTAAAATGAAGTGTGACTGCTTACCTGAAAGAATGTACAATCTGGTGCATTTTGGAATTCACATCTATAGAATTCAGTAAAGCTATTCAACCTGTTATAAAGATATTTAAGACTAAGTGCCAACAGACTAAACCAAAGAGAAGAAATAATCTCAGAGCTTGAAGACAAAGCTGTAAGTTAACTCAGTCATTCAAAGAGGCAGAGAAGAGAATAAAAAAGTCTGAGCAATCATCGAGAGAGACAAGTGACTATGGGAAGCTAACTAACATACAAATTATAAATATCCTTGAGGGAGAAGAAGAAAGAGCTAAAAGCTTAAGAACCTATTTGAGAGAATTATTGAGGAAAACTTCCCTGGTATTACCAGAGATTCAGACATACTGATACAAGATGGTCATCAAACACCAGAAAGATTCATAGCAAACAGGACATCTCCAAGACACATATTAATCAACTTGGCCAAAGTCAAAATGACAGAGAAAATTCTGCAAGTAGCAAGAAGAAAGCAACAACTAACCTACAAAAGAAAACTTAGACTAACTGCAGACTTTTTAGCAAACACCTTACAAGCCAGAAGGGGTTGGGGCCCCATCTTCTTAAACAAAAAACTTGCCAGCCTAGATTTTTGTATCCTGCAAAACGAAGTCTCACAATTGATGGAGAAATGAAGTCTTTTACAGACAAGCAAACACTGAGGAAATTTACCATGACCAGACCTACCCTACAAGAAATACTCAGAACTGCATTGTACATGATTCAGCACAACAGATACCCACTAGTGTAAAAATCACCCAATAAAACTCTAAAAACCACAACTCTTATAAAACAATAGCACAAGAGGGAAAACAAAGCAACAAGGTACTACCCAACATGATGAACAGATCAATATCCCACATATCAATTATATCGCTCAATGTTAATGGTCTGAATGCTCCTCTCAAAGACATAGGCTGGCTAAATGGATAAAAAAAACACAACCCAAATATCTGCTGTCTCCAGGAAACACATTTAAACCACAAGGATACACACAGACTTAACCTAAAAGGATAAAAAGAAATATTTCATACAAATGAAAATGAAAAGAGAGAAGGTGTAGTCATTCTTATATCAGATAATATTGACTTTAAATCCAAAAAGATAAAGAAAAACAAAGAGTGTCATTATGTACTGGTAAAGGGAGCAATTCAACAATAAGACATAACAATCCTAAATATATATGTACCTACCATAGGAGCTCCCAGATACATAAAGCAATTTTACTAGAGCTAAGCAAAGAAACAAATAGCACCATTGTAATTGCTGGGGACCTCAACACCCCACTGTCAGAGCTGGACAAATCATCAAAGCAGAAAATAAATAAAGAAACAATGGACC
>CAUYSK010014924.1:0-13932 GCA_963575035.1 Avahi laniger | reverse complement strand
TGTCCTTTTGTTGTAGATTTGGCCCCCCATCCCCCTAATCCCTGGAGAGTATTTCTGCCATGTGATTATCCTAGTGTTGATCAGTTAGTACCAATGTGATGGCGAGTACAAATGGATCCTGTTCTTCTGCTCTTGTGGTGCCTCACTTTGGATGATGGGCCTAAGTTTAGTCCAGGAAAGTATAAGAAGTGCTAGATCATCGTCATTTCTTATGACTGAGTAATATTCCATTGTAAACATATACCAAATTTTAATAATCCACTCATGGATTGACGGGCACTTGGGTTATTTTCACATTCTTGCGATAGTGAATTGTGCTGCTATAAACATTCGGGTACAGATGTCTTTCTTATACAGTATCATTTGCTCTATGTACTTTTTAATTTCCCTCAGCACTGTTCTGTAGTTTCTAGTATAGGGGGCTTGCACATTTTTTGTTAGAATTATTCTTGGGTAACTTTTGGTTTTATAAGATACCCTGACTGAAGTGCTCAATCTTCCTTACTGCTGTATATATTATGCCTTCCACTGCTTCTCTGTATTTCATATCATTCACCATTATTTAGAGTACTATTTTTGAGAGATATTTATAATATTAATAGTCATCAAATGTTACTAATAAAGTATAAAGCTTTTTGTATTTTAAGAAATAAAACTAGAGAGCCATAAAACTAAACTGTATCACATAACCCTCTCTTTAAAACTCACCTCTTAAAACCTCATTTATTCTTTTTTAAAGTTGTTTTCAAGCATATTTTATTGTTTGTAATACATCTAATATATTATGTATTCAGTAATTCTGTTTTCTTTAAAAATATTGATATCAAATATTTAAGAATTATTTGCTTATGCAATAGACATAAATTTAAAAGTTGGAATTCTTTGCTGATCTGGGAATTGGTGTTGACTCATTATTTTGGAATCATGTAACTCATTAACATATGGTAAGATATTAAAGAATTCATCCTTCTACTAGGTGAATGCTAAAGAACACAGAAAGAATTAGAGTCAAGTCTAAAATTAGGAAGTGGTGAAAAACCAATAGTTACAAGCCAATAGCCATCACACTGATAGATGGTGGTTAATGGAGAGTAGTGCAGAGTAATGCTACGACGTAAGGATTGCTATACCAGCAACAGCATACAAGGAAATGAAATGTTCACAAATAAAAAGGCTCAGTGATCAAAATCAGTGTTTTCCTTTGGCACACGAGAGTTCTAAAAGTGTGCCACATGAAGAACAGGTAAAAAATATTTACTTTTTTGACCTCTTGACTTTTATGCTTTCCTTCATTATGCATATTTTCACAAAATCTCTCAGACCATTTTCAAAATACTTATATGAACAGGCTCAACCTACAATGCAAATAAATCCTGTGTGTCCCAAGCACATATGTATTTCCCAAAGACCCCAAATGCCAAATACTAATGAAAGAATATTATATTCGTTAACTCATTTGATTTAACCCACACAGAACGCTGAGAGAGGTGTTATGAATCTTACTTTCCAAAAGAGGGAAAATGACACTCTTAAAAAATAACTAATAAAGAAAGTCATCTAGTTACTATGCTTATAACCACTATGCTCCACAGTGCTCTTTAGTCAGTAGTGGTTTTCTTAAAGTCACTGTCATGTCGTCGTTGGAAGCACTTGCAACTTGAATGGCAGAATTCCTATAGCAGCAGACTGGCAAGCGTGAGTGGCAGAAGACCCACAGGAAGTGTGCTGCCACACCCATTCCCACCATTCCTCTTCCAGCTCTGCCCTCCTGACACCACGGGGGTGTGATGACTCCAATGCAAGTAAGCACAGAGAGGTGGTGTCCACCCTAGCCCTTCCTCACTTTCATGATTTTGTGGGAGTCTACTTTCCCTTAAAACAGGAAAAACTGATTTAATCTATATTATAACACCCTCTGCTTTGGATGTTTGCTCCAGAAGCAGATGCAATAATATCACAGTTGTATCCTCAGGTTTTAGTGGGGAGAGTCTGAAATACATCACCATAGGTATGAAAAATGTGTGTTCATTGTTAACAAATTGAAGGGCTTAATTTGTTTTACTCTGTGGTTTTAAAAGAAAAAGAAGTCCGTTTTTGCCCGTCTTAGCTACTCCACTTAACTTTTAATTTCACACTTAATTGTCTTTATTTTTACTGTTCTCATCACTTGGACTACAGTTATCTTTGCTATGCTTGGTTAACAGCTATTTACTTTGGCAAGTCAGTCTTTGCTTCAAGCAACTATCCTTCCTGATTTAGTCAATATATTCTACTTCACTTCATATTCCAATAAAGAGTAATATGAGAAACTAGAAAGAAAAGAATCCATATATCAAAACTTGCCACACTGAATTCATGTTTACAACAGTTCAAAAGCAAGAGATAATTTACCTACTATGATAAGTTGCATCATAAAGCTACAGGGATCTTACTCATGAAAGAGTTATTACTTCTAGATTAAGTATTATGGATGTTGTGCGCAAATAAATAGCGCTGAAGTCTATCAGCTTCTGACTGTTGTCCTTCATAATAGTCAGAATTTTCAGTTCTCTAATCTATAAAATAATAACTCATGTAATATAGCTAGTCTTTTAAAATGTTATTTTTTTAGATATTGATAGCTTGCAAGACATAAATTTACCTTTCTTCTAACCAAATTAATATTGGAAATAAATTGGTTTTCTCCCCATTTGTATAAATAACCACTGCTGTATTTAATCTTTTTTGTAACCCTGGAAGTGTCTATACTATTAAAAAATTAAAGTCTGAATCATATATCATATAGCAACTGTTTGATGAGAATTTACTGGCTAAATAAAATATAAATCTCTAACATATCCTTATAACTTAGTTTTCTCAGTTCATACCTGTGATTTTCAGAAAACTTAATCTCTTCTCTTTCATAATGATACATTAAGACTATATTTATCCTCTTGGAGGAACTACAAGATTTTCTTTGTTTTTCTTGTCAGATCATTTACCACCTGAAAAGGCTTAACACTGACACTATATCCATAAAGAAGAGAACTCTTCAAGGACCTCTGACAATAATGATATGATGTTCATCCACCAATCTAAGTACTATCTTATAAGTAGAACGCCAGAGAAATTGGAGATACTAAGGATATAATTCATAAATACAAAAAAGTTTCTTGAATAATTTCGGTGTAATATTCATTAATGCTCACAAAATAAATCCTTATCCAAAAATTACTGAAAATAAAATATAACTTTCAAATGTCAAACACCTATTCTTTTTTGCTGGAATATATTTGAAGAAATATTCATGCAATATTGATATTAACATAGCTATTGATATTAATGCTATATTGATATAGAAAGATACAGCATTTCCTCACATTTTCATACCATTTATTTTCATGTTCAAAAACATTAACTAGATAATCTGAAAATTTGATCTATTAATTTACTGCATAAACCAAAACTAATTGTAACTGATTGTATGTCCACTAGGTATGTGGCTCTTGTACTCATACAGTACAAATAAAGGACAAAAACAAGGTAAACAAATATAAGTTACAGTTTGTTGTTAGACAAATTTAAAAGTAAGTATTACTGATGCTCTGCGATTTTTCAAATGGTTTTCATTCTTTCTATCATATCTCATCTAATCCTTAAAATGCCAGCTACCAAAAGCAAAAAATGATGCCCAGAGGCCCCCAAAATTTGAGGCCACATATCAAGTAGATTTTCTTCTTCCTGTTAAACACTATCTTAATATTTCTACTTGCCTTTTAAAAGGGTTTATTCTACTAAGCATAGTGATCACTGACATGGCTACTAAAAGCAGTATTCTTATCAGTCACTTCTGAGCATTCTCCAGGTGATTAAAGGCCAGTAAATCACGATGTAGAGGAGCAACCTACCTGTTGCACATGAAAAGAAAAAAAGATTTATCCTATTCAACATACTCTGCAGATAGTTATTGCATAAATTCATGTCGTATAAAATAAAAAAAGGATGACAAGTGCTAATATCTCTCCAGAAGTTAGCACTGTTTTCTACCAAATAAAATTCCCTTTTTAAATTGTAGTTTCATATCTAAATCTTTTATACAACGTGCAGGAAGCTAACCCATTAGTGGTATGGAATGCCACACAGCTGAATGCTCCTCACAGACTTGCTGACGCATGTCACTTCTCACCAAGGGCATTTGGGTCTTCCCTTAGAAACCTTGCAGTGATTTACAGTTTGACCACAGCAATTACCCAGCTCACACATCACACAGTTTCATTTAAGATCCTTTCACTGCTCATTAACATCAGCCAGACATGACATAAGAATTCTCTATGATTACCTAGAGCAATTTTCTCTCTTCTTCTAAATGTTTCCAGTGGATTATGATATCTATCAGAGATTACTGCATAGTCTCGGTGCTGTTACATATTACCTTAATAACGTGGGGGCCTAACGGAGCTAAGGTATGGCACTGTTTCAATGAATTATGGGGCATCCTAGAAGATAGCCTTCACTTCAATATGAGATGGCTTTTACTTTCTAATTAGAACTTATTTTGGAGTCTTAGTTTTATAACTTTTTGATTTGAGGAAACCACTACATTTGTCATTCATTCAAGACAGATTATTAACTTTTTAAAGCAACAATATTTAACAGAAATGTTGTCATATGAAACCTGTTTTTCACTAAATTTTACACCACAATTTATGATTACATATTGTCTTTTATAATTACTGTCATCCCTTGGTATATGCAGGTTCCAGGATTCCTGTATACCAAAATTCAAGCATACTCAAGTCATGCAGTTCGCACTGCAGAAACAAAGTATACACAGATTTTGCATCCCACAAATGTTGTATTTCTGATCTGTGTTTGAAAAAAAAATCTGCTTATAAGTAGACCTACATAGCTCAAACCCATGCTGTTCAAGGGTCAACTGTATTATTATTCATATTCATTGAAAGATATTATTATATAAAGGCTTGCTTTCTGATTATCAAGTGTCCAATCAGAACTAGGTCTGCAAATCTGACATCTATGGCAAGACAGTTTATTATAAAGGTAAAAGCCGTGGTTCAAATTCAACTGAACAGATAATCCTCCCCATGAGAATGTTCCCACTGCTTTCCTAGATTCTAAAAGGGACCCGTGAGGAAGGTAGGACATCTTGATTTACAGCCTCTCTAAGATCACTCAGAGTCAAAATGAAATAACAACTGAGAAGGAAATCAGAGTTTCTAAAGAAAGGAGTAATGAATGCTGAGAAGACAAAATAGCAAAACTAACGAGTTAAAATTTTAGGTTCTCCATAAATTTGAAGAGCTATTATAGAGTAGTGCTTTAGTAATATAGACTCTAGAGTCAGACAGACTTACATTCACATCGTAGCTCTGCCCCTCAAGCTTTAGGACTTTGAGTATATTTCATAATTTATCTATGGCCTGTTGCACTCCAGTGTTAATTTCATAGGTAGTCATGAAGATGACAAAATATTTAATTCCAGAAGCAGTCAGCATGAACTAATTACTGTTTCTAATATTCCCTACTGTTATTATTTCTGGCAATTATTAAATGCTTGGTATTGAGTAAGTACTCGATAAATGCTAGCTATGACAGTGAAAATAATCATTATTATTTTTACTAAGCATCAAAATATGAGTATATCAAAAATATTCTTGCAAATGAGAATTAAGTGGTATAGGAACATTCTTTGGGTAAATAATTTAAGAATCACAAATTGCACATACAAAAACTATACAATCAAGGTCGATAAGATGACTTTGTCTTTATAAAAAATATTAATAATAAATGCTAATATTACTAAAGCTATCTTTAATTGAGCAGCTACTTTTTATATCTGTACAAATTTATGGGGAAGATGTGAAATTTTGGTACAGATAAATAATGCTTAGTGATCAAGTCAAGATATTTAAGGTGTCCATCATCCAAGTACAATCCATTATTGCTAACTATAGTCATCCTACCTGCTATAAAACATTGAATTTATTCCTTCTATCTAACAGTATGTTTGTGCCCTTTAGCCCACTTCTCTTCATCAGCCCTCTAATCCCCAATCACCCTTCCTTGTCTCTGTTATCTATCTTTCCATTCTCTATCTCCAAGGGATCAAATTTTTTTATCTCCCACATATAAGCGAGAACATGCGATATTTGTTTTTGGGGCCTGGCTTATTTCAGTTAAGAAGACATTCAGTTCCATCCACATTTCTGAAAATGACATGATTTCATTTCTTTTTTATGGCTGAACAGTATTCCATTGTGTATATATATGACAGTTCATCCATTCATCTGTTGATGGACAATTAGGTTTATTTTATATCTTCACTATTGGGAATAGTGCTGCAATAAAGATGTGAGTGAAAACATCTCATTGATACATTGATTTCTTTTCCTTTGGGTAGGTACCCAAAAGTGGGATTGCTGGATTGAATGGTAATTCTATTATTAGTTTTTTGAGAATTTTCCATACTGTTCCAATAAGTGGCTGTCTAGTGTGCATTCCCACCAACAGTGTTTAAGAGTTCCTTTTTCTCTACATCCTCACCAACATCTCTTATTTTTTGTCACTTTAATAATAGCAATTCTGTCTGGGGTAAGATAATATATCATTGTGGTTTTGATTTGGCATGTGCTTTTGTTAAATATTTCACATCAAAATAAGAAAACTAATAACATAGTAATAAATTTTTTGTTAAGCTAAAATTATTCCTTTTAATCACCTTTTATTCTAAGATTATGTTTTTCTTTTAAGTGATTATAGTAAATGAAAAGGTTATTTTGAATAATATCCCTTCCATTCACTTTAGAAAAATTAAAGATTTCTATTCTCTGTAAATCACCTAATTTTTAAATAAAATGGCACTTGAAAATAAAAATCTAAAAATACATGAACCAATGTTACATAGAAATTAGTCGACATATACTTTTTGTCAAATCAATATGTATATGCAGAAACAATATATTGGAACAATATAATTAGCAAACACTCTTTTAAAAATAAACAATGAGGTATCTCCATATTGCACTAGACGTTGCATTAGTTTTCAGTCCCACCAGTAGTGTATGAGTGTTCCTATCTCTCTGCATCTATGCCAACATTATTGTTTTGGGACTTTTTGATAAAGGCCAGTCTCACTGGAGATAAGTGGTATCTCATTCTCTCTCATTTCTGAAGAGAAGCAGGTGAAAAAAATTGCCTTATTCCTAGGAATTTGTCTAGTTTTTTGATATCTAAGGAACATTCCTTGAAGAAAACAAAGGTCAGACTCACCTTGTGTATATTGCCTTTACTTTATTCCCTTACTTGATGGATAATTAGCCTGTAAAGTTTCCTTTTCATATCTTATAAATTGTCTCTTTTAGATCATCAACCCAAATTTATAAAATTATCTTTTTCTAACCCCAACCCCAGTCAAAAAAGAATCATAAAACTCTCCTTGGATATTATTTGTTGCATACACTATGTTTCTTAAGCAAATTAAAAGAAAATTATTCTGCACATTGTTTAAAACTATCTCCCATTGCCTTATTACCCATTATATTTTTTTCTTAGCTTTAAAGTATTGGAAATTATCCTAAACTACTGAATGATCAATCAAAGAAAAGCACTATTTTCTCTGGATATGAGATTTTCAAAGGAATGTTAATAACTCCTCTTCCATGTCATTTGAAAACATCTTATTCCCTCTACAAATTCTCTGAAAGTAGCCAAAACTCAAAGTATCAGTAGGAAAAACTCATATCAACAGCAATATCTTCATCATACTTTCATATTTTGTATTTTTAAAAATTTGCCTATCAGTTCTCATCTTAGCAAGAGCCTGGCTAGCTTGTTTACAAAACACCTTATAGTTTACTAGTTTGATTTTGCTAGAAGTGGTTCACAAATGTATAACCTGACGAACAATTCAAAGAAAACAATTAGTTCTAGTATCAAACAGGACTTGAATTGAAAGGGAACAGGTACAAAACCAAGACTCAACTGTAATAATAAATTAACACATGAAATGTATAAAGAGGGTAGAATAAAATGTTGCCCCTAGTAAGTGGCTATTGCAGAAGGCATAATATTTATTCATTTTTCCTGATTATCAGAGAAGTCTACGGTTTCTGTCCACGAAGGACCTTAGAAGGTTTATCCAAGGCTTACGGTGATAGTGTCCTGCATTTTAACTAGAAGATTTGAATAACCAAACTGTGCTATCCATCTACATTATGAAAATTAATAAATTTTGCTCTATAAACTAGTCCTTGGTATTCTCTGCCATATTCCCTATTTTTAAATTATCTGACCTGCATAAATCTATTAAAGTAATTATTTTCAGGAGTGGGTGTATTTTTTCTGAGAAAAGTACTGGTAAAAAATTTCACTCTAGTATATGAATTTATTCACATTAAGTATGTGTAGGCAGGGTCATCTCTGGAATATGAAATCCTTGAAAAGTTTATATGCTATTAAATTAGAAACCTGACCTCTAATCATGGGTCTCCCACTTCTCAGCTGGATGACCATGAATGAATCATGTTTTCTGATCTGCAATTTTTTTCATTTCCAAAATGGAGATGATGGTAATAGCCATCTTATACATCTTATAAGACTATGGCAAAAAAATTAATAAAATTATACATATAAGGAGCCAAACAGAGCTCCAGACACATGTGGACATTCAATAAATTCTATTTTCAGAGAAAATAGGGGTGAATAATTTTACATTTTTAAATAAAGAAAGTTTTTTCATGCATGGTTCTAAAGCCAGAAACCATAAATGAAAATATTAATGTGTTTACATAACCCAGAAAGTTTTTTAAATAACAGACACATTGCAATCAAAGGTAAAAGACAAACAACACCTGGAGAAAAAGGTTTGTGACGTATGTTCCAGGAAAAGGGTAAATATCCATAGTGCATCAAGTTCTTATAAATCAGCACAAAAGAGAAAGAAAAATGGGTCAAGGATGTAAATAAACAATTCAAAAAGAAATAAGGCCAGTAAATATATGAACAGATGTTCAGCCTCACTAGTAATCAAAGAAATGCAAATAAAACAACAGATTGGCTATGATTAAAAAGATGGACAAAACCCAGCATCTGTAAGTGTGCAAGCATTAGGCTGCTCTCATGCACTTCTGGTAAGTATATTTATTGAGCAAATCTTTTTGGAGGGCTATTTAGTGATAGGTTCCAAAATTTTAAACATGTATTCCCTTTTTTTGTTACATTCAGTTTTTAAAATATTCTATATAGGCATTGTCCATAATCAGACAAAATTAAGTTATTTTCATTTTGGAAAGTTAAAATAGTTTCCTTCCCTTCTTCTTAAGGTTTTTCGAAATGAGAATAAAATTACGTTATCTTTCAAATAAGATCGCAGGCAGTCATAGCACTAATGATCACTAATATTTATGTGGCAACTCGTGGTTTGCAAACTATGCCACTGACCTTAATTCTACAGCTGCTGAATATAAACAGAGATGGAATTATTACTGATCCACTATGAATGATTATGAACCTTGAGGCTCTTTTAATCCTCGTGTAGAATCAGGCTCTGCCCCACAGACTGTCCAAAAGCGGAGAAGGAGCAAAATCTGGGGGCCTGGACCATCTCTTCCACTGGCTATTCCCGTCCCCTAGGGGGCGCTCAGCCGACAGTAAATTAGTGCCTGCACAACATCTTCAGGCTCTGCTGCCTGTGGTTCCTTCATCGTCTGTTCAATGATAAGGAGAACCTCTCCTTAATGCAAGTTTGTAAAACTGGTAGGTTTTTTTTTTTCCCCACACTCCTTATCAGATGTGTCCATGCAGTGTGAGAATTTCCCCTTCCCCCTTCCAAAGGCCTGAAATTTACACAGTCATCTAGGCTTTCATCAGAAATTGTGCTGGGCAAAACTGCGATTGGGCAAACTGCCCTGTAGGGATCCCAGACCCCAAGACCATGGAACCGCCACCCCTGCCCTGCCTCCACCCCAGCACACCTGTCAGGCCACCGTCCTACATTAGATATCCAATATGTATATCCTCGTTCCCTCTCACAACACTTTTTTTCAAGACAGGATGAGGAAAAAAAAAAAAAAAAGGCTTCTGCAACTCATTTATACCATAGTGTAAATGGTGCCAACAGCAACAGCGTTTTGTAACCGAGGGATCAAAAATATAAGGGAAAATAATGAGGTTATTCCAAGTAAGATTTCGGAGTATTCAAATATTGACAAACAATTTTGAGGTAAGAGGCTATTTCTGACATCACATGAATAATGGTGGTACCACATAACATGTGTCCAGAGAATGTACGCCCAGCTTTAGCCAGATAGAGGTGTCTGAACTCTGGGTCGTGAGAGTTAGGAAAGTTCTCTGAAATTCATTCCAATCTTCTCTATGGGACTCTAAATCTCACCAGCAACTGTTTGTTAATAGCTGATATGAGCTTCAAGTTTACTTAGAGTGTTCTAAAAAGCCTTAAGAGACTTGAAATTTCTTTTAAAGTCTTACAGAAGAATATATCAAAGTACAGAATTAGCAACTTTGGGGCCAGAAAGAAATCATAGCAACCGCTACAAAAGAGCTCTGTCAATGAAATTCTTTAGTTTTTAAATTACCAAAGGAAGGTCAAGTACACCATGGTGGAACAGCAGGGAGTCAGTGAGTCTGACAATACAGATCTATATTTGAGGGCATAGAAAGCTGTCCATGATATTTCTTAAGTGGGCTATAAAAATACAAATATTATGGCCCCATTTCTGTAATGCATGTAATAGAGTTTTATTTTCAAAGAGGGGAAATTAAACCAATGTCTTTGCATCTCAGTAATCCTTCCTTCCAAGTCATTCTGTGGCTCCAATATCAGGATCCGTGTTGGATGGCCTTGGGGAGGTTCTGTCAGAATGTAGAATAGACACCACTTCCATCAGTAGGCATCCATTCTGGGGCTGCACCTTCCAGAACAGTGGTTAAAGAAAAAATTAAGGAAACAAGGTAGAGGAGGCAAATTTGCCCAGGCCTCCTCTCTTAGGGCTGATGGTTCAGAGATGAGGAGGTAGGAGCACACCTGGTAGATAGGTTGAAGAAAATGCTGATGATGGGGGGAGGAGGGACTTTTTCTCTGCTTCTTTTAAAAAACCTTGAATTGCCACTGGATTTTTTTTTCCTGTGCTTAATAGGCATCATGTAGGAATAAATACACTGTTGCAAAATCAAAACTATACATGGAGTCCCCATTGTATCCACATATCATGCATGCAAAAATAAACACACACAATAGTGTGTGTGAGATGGGGGTAATGGTGTTTACTCATATTAGAGATGAAAGAAGTAAAGCTAGATAAATAATATGGCATGTGACTTAGAGCAGACATTCTTCCAACTTGATCTGGCAGCAAACCTTTCTCCTCCTGGTAGGCACAGGCTCCATCTTGCTTCAATGTCCTGGCCACTTTTTGCCAAGAGAAATTGACTCAATTCTCCCTCTAGACCATCTACCAGTTTCAAACTAAAAGTGATCTGATAAGTAAAAAAAGAAAAAAAAATGTTTTCAGTGACCAACAGGGAAGAATATTCCCTAAGGAAGTTCTGATTAATATTCTCTAATAGCACAGCCAAAGAGAAGATCTAGAAAAAGCAATCTGTGATTAGCAAATAAAAGAGGGAGGAGGAGGAAATTCTCATGGTTTGAATTTGAAACAGTGTATGTGCCATTTAACACAATAGTATGTTGCCAAAAGCAGTCAAGCTCTGGAAATTATGACCTGTAATCATTAAAAATAGAGCTTATGTCTTCTTCATCCCCAACAAATTTAAATTTAGGACAGATGACATGACTAGTCTCATTCCAGCCAAATTAAAGAGATTTTTTTTCCTTCTTGTTCCTAGAGTATGATTTTCTAAGAACTAAAACATTTACAAATATAATTGACCCTTCTAACCAATTGGAGTTGCCATTTGGTTCTGAGCCGGAGGCCATGTCCAGGGAGTTCCGTAAACTTTGTGCTTTGCCAAATATGTAATTCTGGTCTCCAAGCTTTCACAATATGCTTTGAGAGTGGCAAAACAAAGAAAAAAAATGTTATTCTGGTTAAAGCCATTGTTTGATGGAGCCCAAAACTTGAGGAAGAAAAAGTTAGATTGAAAACCTTAGATTAAGTTGAAAAGCTTAGATTCTGACTTCTTGGGTTTACATGGACTAAGGTACTTACCACACAGGCTGCAACTGCTTCCAAGGCATTCCACCTGCTGAGCAAATGGAACAAAGTTATCCAACCATGAGTCTGGGAGGCAAGACTCCTGACTTGGATTCTGACATCATATTTGATTTACTCCTGCTTCCATTTTGCTAAATATCATCACCCAATACCATTTTAAGTGTTTGGAAATCCTCCAGTTAAGGTGCTCTGTGACCCTATTTTCCCTTCTTGGAAATTCTTAAAGGGCTTAGTCCCCTGTGTTGTTGGAGAGGAACAAAAGCTGGAAAGCTAAAATGGAAAATACTTCAAATATCATTATGTGAGTCTTTAGCCAGGCTTAGTTTTCTGTTTTATCAAATTAATATTAAAAGAAGTTTCTTTTTTTCTGATCACACAGTCTAATGGAGAATGGTAATTTCAAATGAGAAATATTACTTGAGAAATTGTGTAGCAATGTAGTACTATTTCCACATTGCAAAGTAAAAACAGGCAGATGAGATTTAGTACCTGTCTTTGGGAATCTACAATTCGTATGTTTGAGTTGAATGTATTTAATATCTCCTATATGACAACAGAGCCGTAATCCTTGCCTTTAGAGAGCACACAGAATGGTGGAAATGATAGATCCATAATTAAACAAGCATTTACAATGCATTATATATGTGATATGCTAGAGGAAGCCCCTGATGGTGTAGAAGCAAAAATGGCCACCTAACATGAAGTCGGAAAGTCAGGAAAAGCTTTCCGGAGGAGGCTGAAGTCACAAAAATGAATAAACTTTTCAAGATAAAACAGAGGAATGTTCCCAGTTTTAGAGAAGATTATGCTGGTGAGAGTAGGGGCTTGGTTGTGGCTTGTTATTATTCATTCACCAATTCCACAAATATTTATTGAATGCACACTATGTTTCAGGATCCCCTCCTTAGTTTTATTATATGAATAGTAATAGTAATAGTATCAAAGATAACATTACCTAGTAAGTCATGCATCATGTGTTTATTTTTTCTTTCATACAGCAAACACTGGATGGAATGCCTAAGAAGATAGCTTACATTCATCAAAATATTACTCAAGTTGCTGACATGAAAGGAAGTCAAAATCAGGCAAAGCCTGTGCCCATAACTCAGGTCAATTCCACTGGTTAAATAATTATTCACTTGTACTTTAATTCTTCGTGCTACGGAAAACATGATAATTTGAAAAAATGTATAGTTAGGAAGTTTTGTCAGGGATCTATGATTCCATTGATTCCACTCATATATAAATACTAACTGTACAAAAGAACATTAACAATGTTTTGTGGGGTCTAAAATATACATAGTATTAAAAGGCATGGAAACAATAACATAAATATAGTTGGAGGCTGTAATGTGTTAGTAAATGCTTAATAACATGTTCTCAGAAACCCAAAAGCACTCTACTTTGATTATTTTCCATTTCTGTGTATAAATACTGTCACCATGGCCAATTTCTTTTTTTGTTTGTTTGTTTTTGTTTGTGTCTATGTAAGTCTATTTTATTTTATTTATTAGTTTTTTTATTTCAGAATATTACAGGGGTACAAATGTTTTGGTTACATAAATTGCTTTTGTACCATTTGAGTCAAAATTTTAAGTGCGCTCATCCCCCAGATAGTGTGCATTGTACCCGTTAGGTGTGAATTTACCCATCCCTTCTTCCCCCTCCCACCTGCTTGAATTCTGATGAGTGTTATTTCCATATGTGCACATAAGTGTTGGTCGTACTTCCAATTTAATGG
>CAUYSK010014922.1:0-32846 GCA_963575035.1 Avahi laniger | reverse complement strand
TCCCCACACGGTTGCTTATCTCCCTTCATTTCAGGAGGACTTACAGGGCATTCTGCCAAAACTTGGGTCAGATTGTGGTTAAGCTTTGCCTACATGGCCTATGCGGACATGTGTGCAAGACTGTCAGGTTGCCGTGATTGAACTGTTCCTATTGCCCTTCTACTCATCCATCAATAGGGGAGGAAGCTTACAGAAATAAGGCATCCAGAGTTTTGTGGAGCTGGTTAGGTGAAGATTTTTTTTTTTTTTTTGGAAGACAGAGTCTTACTCTGTTGCCTGAGTTAGAGTGCTGTGGCGTCAGCCTAGCTCACAGCAACCTCAAACTCCTGGGCTCAAGCAATCCTTCTGCCTCAGCCTCCCGAGTAGCTGGGACTACAGGCATGCACCACCATGCCTGGCTAATTTTTTCTATATATTTTTAGTTGTCCGGCTAATTTCTTTCTATTTTTTAGTAGAGACGGGGTCTCGCTCTTGCTCAGTCTGGTCTCAAACTCCTGACCTCGAGTGATCCTCCCGACTTGGCCTTCCAGAGTGCTAGGATTATAGGCGTGAGCCACTGCGCCTGGCCTAGGTGAAGATTTTAAGGCTTTTGGACTTTAGACATTATTTTATTCAGGATAGGGTAGATGTGCTGCAGGAACAGATAACCTCATCTTCTGTTGGCTTCACACAACAAAGGTTTGTTTCTTGTTCACTGTGTATATCCAGCAAGAGTTCGTGGTGGTGGTGTACTCCATACAGTCATTCAGGGACCCAGGCTGATGGCAGCAGTTTTCTTATAGCTGTAATATCTGGATCTCATGTTCCCTGTGGTTCACCATGACAAGAAAAGACACAGCCAGAAGATCATGTGCCAGCTCTTTTACTCTTTGGCCTAAAAGTGACACAAGTCATTTCTGCCCACAACTTATTGGTCGGAACCATCACATGACCCAACCTAACCGCAAGGGGCAGGGAAATGTGAGGAAACATATGGAGTATTTAGTGAGCACCTTGTCTTGCCACAGGTATGTCTTTCCCCAAAGTCAACCTGTCTGGCTCAGTATTTTTACAAGTTGTTATTGACAAAAGAAGGTCCATTTGTAAATCCTTAAAATTTTACAAAGTGCTTTCACAATAATTGCCCTTAGAAAAAGGTTCAGAGGAAAAGGGCATTTGCCTAAGGCCAAGACAGTGAATGGCAGTGCTCCAGACTTTGGAAGCTACAATTGGTCCATATGCACTTACTTGGATGGAAACCAATACACGCTTTAGCCTATATTGATCTGGGTGGCAACTATTAATGGAAGGATCATTTTGTACTTGTTCTTATTGAATGGAAATCAAATGGTAGTTGGAATACCATCCTAAATCATCAGAGACAGTGTGCTATTCTTGAAACAGTTTGCATCTACTCAAGGCCACATGTGGCCCTCCAGATCCCCAAGTGTGGCCCCTTGACTGAATCCAAATTCACTCAAGTATCCAGAAGGCTACATGTGGACCTGAGGCCACAGGTTTTCCACCCCTGGAACCCTTCTGCAGTTGGAGGGAATGAAATGGTGTCAGTATTGCAGGTACAGAAGATTTTACTCTTCACATAAGTCTAAGAAGAGATTTAATTGCCACTCTTTAGAAGTGCAAAACAAGAGAATGTAATAATTAAAACTGTCATTATATACTTTCTCTTACTCTGATGCTGATATTAACTGGTTTTAAATATATTTCTAACCTTTACTTTGATATAATTATTAAATTTTTATAAAATTTAAACTGATTTCATTTTTTTACTTAGAATGGTTTAAAATAGCAGAACCATGTTAAGCTAGCTGATGAAGACATATGAAATAAGTAATAACATTGTATTCAGAGTTTAATTTTTCTCAGTGCATGGAGGAAAACAGTCTCCAAATTTTATGTGATCTACCAGTAATAAAAGACCCTTCAGTATTTGGGGTATATGATTAAAAAATTGATAATTTGAGGGAAAGCTTTTTAAACAGCCTTTCTCCAATCTATACCATTTTGACATTATCATGTGCAGCCCCGATAGGGATTGCCAGTAAGTTAGTTTTATTAATATAACTTGAGGAAAATCAGCAGCTACTATTGGCACTGTTTGGGCTCCAGCAGGAAGCCATCTCTTTTTCTCAGTGCATTACTTATATGTGAAAGTTGGGCTGGGGGTGCAAAAGGAAAGCATAGATTGAGCCCAACACATTGCCTTATTTGTCTCCCCTCTCTGTGGGCATGGCATCTGTGTTTTGAAGAGTCAATGAAGGGAAAAACAGTTGTGTTGGTGCTTGAAATAGGATGCAGTATATTCTCTCCTTGTCTTCTCCTCCTTCCGCCCCCAATCTTTCCCCTTTTGGAACGGCGAGGTATTGAGGGACTAGGATCTTAGAGCAGACACTGAGAGTGACACCAAATTATAGCTGTGTCCAGATACCTAGGATCTTGACTGGCCCATAAGAGGCAAGGACTGAAGCAAAATACACATTAGGAAATTTGATTTCTTGCTGAGCTTTAAAAGCTGAAGGTAGAAGGGAAAAAGAATTATGTTTTTCTTATTAATACACAAGAACAACTAAACCTAAAAGAAATTGCTCTGCACAGTTGAAAATAAGGGTAGAATTCCCAATGTATTTTCTACCATTTAGCTCTGGAATAGAGAGAAGGTTGTTTTGTGAAGGCAGGCCTTGAGAAATCACTTATGTCATAGATAGTTATAAAGTAGGAATTTATTATAGAAACTTTCAAGCAAACATAAAAGTAAATAGGATGAATTAACTTGTACCTTGCCCATCCTCAATGTTCATCAGTATTTTGCCCGTCTTGTTTTAGCTACTCTGTCACCACTTCCTTTTAATTTATGGTTGGAGGGTTTTAAAGCAAGTCCTAAACACCCTGTGAGGTAACTTGCCCCACGTCTCGTTCTAGAACCCAGGCTCTGTGGAAACAGGACAAGGCAGCTGGGAAGACTGCTTAGATGGAGTTGTTCTTAAAAGCAGTATAAATAACAAGCAAACAGAAACTTTCTGGGGAACGTTCCCTCCAAACTGTCCTTGAATCTAGGCACTCCACATGTTTTTTCAAAAGGTTTTTGAGTGTGTGGAGGAAGGGTTCAGGATGCCTTTTCTACTAGCATAGCATTTTATTGATACACTCATGAAACACCAGTTTATTGCAGAGGCTGTCTCTCTCCTGAAGCATATTTATAGAAATTAATATCTGCTTACAGCTTCTGCCAACAGTTCAGGAATTTGAAATAGCAGGGGTCAAGCACAGGTCACTGTGAAGGAAAGGCTTGAGTTCATGGATATCTTCCTTTGTGCTCTGACAAAGTGTGAAGGATTGACTCTTTAATTACAGCATTTTTAGAATAGCCAAAGATTTGACACTCATTGTTCTTGATGGCTTAAAAAATACACTGCTGGCCAGGGTGCAGTGGTTCACCCCTTTAATCCCAGGACTTTCAGAGGCCAAGGCGGGAGGATCACTTAAGGCCATGAGTTTGAGACCAGCCTGGGCAACAGAGAGAGACCTCATCTTTACAAAAAATTTAAAAATTAGCGAGTGTAGTGGCAAGCACCTGTAGTCCTAGCTGCTCAGGAGGCTGAGGAGGGAGGATTTCTTGAGCCCAGGAGTTTACCAGCTTGGGTGACAGAGTGAGAACCTATCTCTAAAAAATAAATTAATTGATTAAAAATAACACTGTTTTAGAGAGTACATAGAACACAATTTAAACGTCTGCCAATGTCCCCGTCTCAATGGTGCTGAATCAATAATGTGAATTCAGTATAGTCATATTTACTGAGCCCAAGCCTAGTACTCAGATCCTTTGATAGGTCCTTTGTGTGTGATCCTTGGAGATTGAAGAAAGACCCTGGGGAGGAGCGCTTCCTGCCTTTAAAGGGCTGGCACCCTCTCTTGGATGAGGGCCAGCCAAATAGGCACAGGCCAGATATTCGAGAAGTGGGGCTGGTTGAGGCTCCACCCTGCCAGGTGGGGTTGGCCCAGGCAGAAGCTGCAGTGGCCCCATCTTGCTAGGACAAATAGAACTCTCAAAAAGCAAAGATTTTGTGGATAGGGTGAGAGGCAGAATTAGGAAATTGTGACCTAACAACTGCTAGGAAAGAAAGGTCAGTGGGGATACAGGAGACCGGGGAAGCCTGGAGCTCGAGTGAGCGCCCCATGTTCCTGTGTGGGAAATCTGATGAAATGGATAGAACATTTCTAAGTACTGCGTGTCTGTCTCTCTGTATTTCTTGGGTAGAGGCCTGACACTGGGGTCTGGAAGGCAAGTGGGAAAGAAAGACATTTATATCCAAAGTTATCCTTACAAAATGAAGGGAGGTTTCTGAAAAACAGTGGTTTCTTCTTCCCCTCTGCTTTGAGGGGCGATAACCTAGTGCATAGTTTTCCAAACTTTAGTGCAGTTTCCCAAACTTTATGCTCCTAGAAACCCAAAACTCTCTTTCTTCTGGGCACAGAGCTAGACCCATTTCCTGCCTGCCTCACAGTTTAATGTGGCCATAGACTGAGTTCCAACCAGTGGAATGTGAGCAGAAGTATGTACGTCTCTTCTAAGCCTAGTCCATAAAACCACCCACACTGTCTGCCATTCTTTTTTTTTTTTTTTCTGTTTATCCCTGTCTGCTGGCCAGACATGCTCAAAATGATCTTGGAATCTGTGTTGAAGAAGACAGAGACTTTGTCATCTTTAGTCCCTGAATGAACACAGGGAAAACTACCACAGACTGGAAACACCCAAATAGCATTATTGGCATTTTCATGAGCAAGGAATAAGTTCTGTTGTGTTAAGCTGATGAGATTTGGGATGGGTATACATCTGTTATAGCAACTACAATTATCTACTGTACTACAAATGTTTTTCCCATTCTTATCTGTATTTGACCTATAATGTCATTTATTATTTTTCTTTGAATTAATTCACTTTTTATGAATTTCAATTAAAAAGTAAACTTTATGTCATTACCACAAATGGAAAATAGTATCCCTACAAATAGAAGGTAACTCTAAAAATATATTGAGTGGAAACAAAATAATGTTATTCATTTCTAGCTAGATACTATTGCCTGGAGAAGGTTCTTCACATGAGACCTGCTATCTTGATGTTGAAATGGGGAAATTAGCCACTCTTAGAAAGTGTTAAAGACATATTAGCACCAAACTGAGATTTATTCCTTGACAGAATCAGAAGACTTGAAAAAAACTGAAAATAACTTCCTCATAGTGTGATTCGGTGCTATTTAATGTTGTGTCTCAGCCACCTGAAGCCATCTGGTTTACCAGTGGTACACATTCTGCACTTGGGAAACAAAGACTTATTAAGTGGAGACCAGATATGGCTGAAGGCTTGAGGATGAGTTGAAATGCACACTAAAGGATGCTTATTTGCCATAGTGGGTAGATCCAACATGACTCTTGTAAGGGTGAGATAAAAATGAGATACTTCTGTGGACATAGAAAGACTTGGCAACCTATATATCACCATTTAAAGTTTGATTCTTAAAATATAGATTTTTTTAAAACCAGGATATCTGTGGTTTCCACTTCCAGCATGATAAAGTAAGCTTTGAGCATGGTAACCTTTTCATAGATAGCAAAGACAAACTTGGGACAAAATATAAAAAAGCAGCTACCTGAAGATTAGAGTGGAAGAAAAGGCAGGCTGGTTTGATAGAGCAGTGGGTACCTGGATGAAGGGATTTTAGTGGCGTGAGTTGTCTGTTTTCACAGCTTTGAGCTAAGAGCAGGTCAATTGTGATATGACACAGGGCAGCTGAAGTTGTGGTAAAAGTTGCTATCTTTACCTGAGTAGCAAGAGGACAGAGTCTAGGGAGACTAACGCCACCTGAAAGTAAAAGGGGAAACTCAAAAAGGAGAAAATTGGCCAAGAGGAACCCCAAGTTGTGAGTGAAACTCGGCCCGAGTCTCTGGCTGACTCTTGAACCACACATGCATTGGATGGACTCAAAGCAACATAGTTAATGATAAAAGTACTGGACTGAGATTTGATCTGTCACATACTACAGGCAAGACAAAACATGCAGTGCCAGTTTAATGAAGCTAATTGTCCATTAAAATAAACATTAACATTGTTCAAAGGAATATAGCAGAATCCAGAGTGTCCACAACAGTATTCTTAATGTTTAGGATACAATCCAAAATTACTTTACTTACAAATAACCTGGAAAATGTGACCCATTCTCAAGGGAAAGAGGATAGGAGCTAACTCTGAGATGATCCAGCTACTGCAATTATTAGATACTGATTCTAAAGCAACCATTATAATTGAGATAAAGGAAAATGTTCTTGTATACATGAATGAAAATATAGGGAATTTCAGCAGGAAAATACAAAACATTAAAAAAAAAGGAAATTTCAGATCTAAAATATATTATATCTGAAATAAAATCATCTATGAGCTATATAGCAGAATAGAAGTAATAGGAGAAATAATTAGTAAACCTAAAGATAAATCAATAGAGATGACCCCTGATTTAAAAAAAGAGAGAAAAGATTTTAAAAAGTAAACAGAACCCTAGACATGTGGGACAAAATTAAAGTCTAATATATGTTTAATTTTTTAGAAGGAAAGGAGAGAGAGAGAGAATGGAACAGAAAAAACACTGAAGAGGTAATAACCAGATTTTTTTCCAAATTTCATAAGAACCATAAATTTATAGGTTCAAAGAGCTCAATGAACCCAAATAAGATAAATACAAAAAAAGTCACACCAAAGTACATCATAGTCAAATTGCTAAAAACTCAAGATAAAGAGAAAATCTTGAAATCATTCAGAGGAAGGTGGCAGCCTACAAACAGGGTGACTGTTTCAAATAAATGATCATGGACTTCCCATCTGAAACTATGAAGGCCAGAAGAGAGTTGAACAATATCTTTAAAATTTTAGGAAAGGTAGGGGTGGGGGATTCCTTATCAAACCAGAAATCTATATCCAGTGAAAATATTCTTTTAGAATAAAGGCAAATATATTTTAAAATAAAAAGAATCATAAGAAACTTCATTACAAGCAGATCTACACTACAAGAAATACTAAAGAAAGTTCTTTAAGTTGTAGGAAAATAACATGAGAGGGAAGCCTGGATTTTTCAAGAAGCAATGTAGATATTTATCAGAAGTGGTAGATATCTGTGTAAATAAAAAACAATATATTTCCTCTCAATTTATTTAAAATACTTATGATGATTTACAGCAGAAATTATCTCGTGGGGTTCTGTATGTAAATGTAATACGTATAAGAACCGTAGCATGAAATACAGGACCGTGGCGGTGGTGTTAAATGGAATATGTGGTTGTAAGGTTTGTCTATTTTCCGTGAAGTGGTACAACATTAATTCTAAGTAGATTGTGAAAACTTAAAGATGTATATTATATTCTCTACAACAATACTGAAATAAAATAATACAAGCAGGAATAGCTAAAAAGACAATGGGTAAATTAAAATGGAATTGTAACAGAATAATTAGAGTGTTTATGGTATTGGATAGACTAGCATCGTTTTTGGTTCCATGGATTTGTCATGGAATTCATCATATTCAACTTACTATTCCTTCCTTCCTACATCTCTGGCTGTTTTCTTTGAAGTAACTCTTCTTATAGAGTCCACTATACTTTGTCACAGTGTTTTTCCGTCTCCATAAATGTGTAAGCTTAATGGTTATAGTGCTGTTCCTTCAACAGTTATGGAGATGAGGATTTGGATGTTTCAGATAGAGAAAAATATTTAATACGTATCTTCTGTAGAGATTGTCTTTTCTTAAAGTTAAGATTCTGGCAAATTACAAGACAAGGATTACTGTGGGAGGCTTAAAGGTAGTCCATAATATTATTAGTATTGGGTAAATGGGATCTGATGTCCCAGGATATTTGATTTTTCTTAATAAAATTCATTTTGATACATAATAATCACTGCAATTTCTTACATACTTATTATGTGCCAGACATTATACTGGGTCCTTTACATGACATCATACCTCATTTAATACTCAAAATTATGTCAATGAGAAAAATTATCATTTCCCTATTTTACAGATGGTCAAGTAACTTGTCATAGATCAGGTAACCTATCTAGAACATGTAGTTAATGATGGTGGTAGGATTCCAATCCAGGTTGGCTTGGATTTTAACCCCTCTCCATGCGTCGCATTTCCTCCCATTTCCTGTTGTTTGAAGTTTACCAGATTTAAATGTTGCCACCTGCTTTGTCATATCATTCATCCATAGATATTTTTGGTCACCAGAGAATAACAACTTATAGCCAGATACATGATCCAGTGTTGGTTGTAAGGGTAGTGCATGCCTTCCCAAGAGCTCAAAATGCTAAAAGTTTTTTCCCCATCCTCCTCTGCTTCTATCTTTAAAACATAACCCTTCTAAAATCTGACACCATTTATCAACATGATTTGTTATTTTCCACTGTGCAGAGGAATAAACTGAGGCCCAGATGAATGGTATTAGAAGAGCTAGGTGGGAAGTCATATGTCTGAGCTCAAATCTAAACTGAGGCCTTCCCTTACACTTTAAATTTGAATCCCTATTCTAGAAATTTAGTTGTAAAGACACGTTTTTCAAAGAGTTCCAGAATTGAACCGGCTCCTGGCAAAGTCAGGCTAGTGAGAGGATAGGAATAGAATCTACATAAGCCAGTCACATTTTCTCCTGTCTCATGTCTGGAATGTCATGGCAGGATATCAGATCGGTAGTGACATTTACAGGAGACTGAACATTTTTAGCTGGAAAGATGAGGAGTTTTTGAGACCTTACTAAAACCAAGCTCCAAGTTTACTTAGAAACATAGCCTTTAAGGTGTAAAAGAATCTTAGAGAACACCATTCTCTTATTCTCTTTTTACAGATGGTTTCAAAGGCCAAGAGAAGTTTAATGTCTATTTTATAGATAAGGACATACAGTTAGTCATTGCAGAACCAGGTGTCCTAACTTCCAGTTTGGGGCACTCCTTACCATGTTTTGCTTCTCGCTCCCCCTTCATCTATTGAGCTTTTTGTGAGACTTCCCTTTATGCCTCTTGAGCAACTACTGTTCCTGAAAAGGTGCTTAAAATGACATGTACACATTATAACTTAAATTGTTGAATCAGTTGAACAATTTGTCCCTGCAGATCAAATTCCTCAATTGTGATCAATCTCTCTGGGTCAAATTCAAATTTAATTATTTTAGTGATTTTATTTTTGAGAAAATTTTCATCTCTCCCAATGGATAGACATTTACTTCAAGCCCTATTATTGTCAATGCTTCAAACCTACCAGCCATCGATTTCTTGCAGCAATGTAATTTGCTGTCTGGGACTCCTGAATGTTCATGACCCAGCCGTTATGGTGGATGGTATGACGCCAGTGCATTCGTGGAAATGTGAGACCAGTTGAACAGTTTGTCCCTGTGGGTTAAATTCTTCAATTGATTGTTGAATTGACTGTTCTGCTCAAACTTTGCAGCCTATTTTGCAAGGCCTAGATAATTGAAGCCTTGTTCTACGATTAACTTTGAGCCTCAGTCGAACAATTTGTCCCTGTATATATCAGAACAATTTCTATTAGCTGATATGATGGTTTGACTTTTGCTTTTAGTATATTTTAGTACAAATATCTAGGGACAAATTCTTCAATTGAATATATCTCAGAGACAAATTGTCCAATTGATCTACATTGTTAACCTGTCTTAGAACAAGTTATGATTTGAAGGCTATTAATGAACTTGAAGAGGGGAAGAAATGTAAAGAAGAAAGTTCATTGACTTTGATAATCTTAAATAGTTTAATCTTAAATAGTTTTGTCGGCACAGTAAATACTGAGTAAAATACTAACCAACATTCAAGACTTTATTTGACCTGCTGTTGCACTAGATTTGTTTGGAACCAAAATGTATAATCTTTTAAAGCCATGTCACTGTGAAATATAGTAAAATCCCCACTAAGGGTCCAGACTATTCATAAAACACTACTTAGTAGAAGTTTTTAGGAGAGATCGAAGCCAGTATTCCAAGTTAAAGCCAATAGGCACAGGAATCTTATTGGATTCAGATTCTGCACTGTTGGGGGGACCTTCTTAGATGTCCTTATTCTACAGTTTGCATTAAAACCAAAGGAAAAGCAGCAAAAATAATAGAAAATATATATATATATAGCCATATTTTAAATATATTGAATTTGAAATTTAGATATATTAATCTTGAAAAGTATCAATGATAAAAATAGGATTTGACATCATATACTAAGATAATGGAGTTGAGAACTTTCTCAACAATGAAAATAAGAATTTTTGTCTGGTTTTTGAAGATTTTTTTTTTTTTTAGTTTTTTAGTTGGGCTAGGAAAAAAAGATTTGCAACAGTATATAATACCCAGAACCAACTTGACTTGCCTGGAGGACCACATGGGAAACCCCTACTTTCTTCCTCAGCATATTCCTGGAAACAATACCACAAAATGATTTATGTTTTTCTTGAGAACAACATTATAAAGGCAGAAGCTTTTCTGACCAAAGACTTGGCATCACATAAACTCATCTTACTACCAGTAAGCTATAAAAACAGATGTGAATACATGGAATAAAAATCTAGTGTCATAAATCTTCTACAGCAATTATTACAAGAGGTCCCCATAACTAGAAAATTGTACACAGAGTTCTTCAAATTACAACATTGTGTTATAAATAAGATTATATAAATGGAAGTACCTTGCATGACTCTGGCTTGTATTAATATTTGGTACCAGGTAATGTCAATTGAGTCAAAATAAATATTAAACATCTTATTTGCTCTCCAAGGTGATGTTCTGCCTCTAAAATTTTATGTTTCAATTTAAAATGTATACTCTTATTTTCTTAGGCTATGAAAGAGTGACTTAAACTGTGGAGAAGTACCACAAGACCTCAGCTTCTTCCAGAGATATCTGGATAGGTCCTCTTTCCATGTAATGAGTCAAAGCATTCCTGAATTGTCCTATTTTCAGTTTATGTTCTGAGTCCTATAGTAGGGACGCCTTTGGCATCTGTTACTGTGGTGGACAAAGAAGGAGGAGGAAAAGTTTTTTCAGAACAAGTTAACCCAGCTTCTCTCCCTTGTCTCTTCCACCATCTTCAGTTAATTCAGATATGCTGCTTCAGTGGCTCATCATCAGACGTATTCCCCTTCCCCCCATCAAAGGATAACCAGAAAATATTGAGTTAAATATTTATTTCTCCACTGTAACTATAGGGTATACTAGACCTCTCCCAGGAATGCTGAGATAGGCTAAGGCTGTGTCTTACTCCTGATCCTTCAGGATGGAGCAGGCCAGTCCACCAAATGACCAAGTCCCAGAATAGCCAGTTTGTCCCAAATTGATTTTTATAAAGACTCTATTTGGAATAGTGTTTCTCAATCTTCAAAATGCACCAGAATCACCAATGCCTGGAGCCCACTCTCAGACACTGTGAACCAGTTGTTCTGCAGTGCGGTGGCAGGTTTTTTTTTTCACTCTTTAGGTGATTCTGATATACAGCCAGGGTTGAGAACTGCTGGGCCAGAGCCCTCTTATCCACCAAATAATGGAAGAGAGAATGGAGGAATAAGGGTTAATTTTATTAATGTCTAATGTAGAGATTGAAAGTGAAAATGGTGCTTCTGAATAATAATGACAGTAGGTATTTAGTATTTGCTATCTCACAGGCACCATACACACACAAACACATTGAACTGCACCGCAGCCCTCATTTGACAGGTGAGAAAACTTAGCCCTGCATGTCAAATAGCTTACTCATAACTACATGGCCGCTGATGTTTGAGTCCAGCTTTACTCCCAAAACGGTCATCACTTTTCACTCTATCACACCACCTCTACACTCTTATCCTCTCATCCACTTTTTTCTTTGAGTGAATGCAGTTAAAGTCCGGCAGGCTAACGTATTACCACTGCTGCAAATTCAGCATCGTGAGTATTGTTGAGGAATTTTAATAGCTGATGTGTTTGTCCCAGTCTTGCGTAGAAATGATACATTATCAACAGCTTATAAAGAAAACAGCTTTATCAAAAAATTATCTGCTTGAATTTTGTAATTCAAGATAAGTGATTCCTGTCCACAGAAGATAAATGGTCTGTATCCTTTAATGGTCATATTTCATGTTAATATTTTGTGTTTACCTGTGTCTTTCATTGAAAAAGGATTTACCTAATATTTTAAAGCAGGACCATTATTAACTTAGTTCTCAAGGAAAGAAGGTTTTTAAAATAATTTTCTCTGCTCTCCATTTCTCTTACTGTAAGCATGTGGCAAAGTCTTGGCATCTGTTCAGCATAAATTTTCTGCTTCCTTTCTGACTTTTAGTCAATGTACGTTTTCTGAGTTCTCCCCGCCTTTGGTAATCTACAGGAAACCAAACCTTACTAATTTAAGTGCTTGTGCTTAGAATTACTTATTATTGTATTCATCCATATTCACTTGAGCTTGTGGGGGATTTGTGTTGCTCTAGGTGTTAATAAAAAACATGTAAAATACGGTCCCCTTAAATAATGCGCAATGTTGAGGGAAACTACAAAGGGATGGAGATTTATTTGGACTGGCCATTTGCAATGGATTGCTCATTTTAAATTGCTGCATGTGAGACGACATTTTTTGGCAAAGAACTATTAAGCAAAATAATTTGGGAGTGGAAACCTACTGTGACCAGAGAGAGTTTCTTCTATTCAGGCACCTATTTGTTGCCTAACATCCAAATGTTGTTTTCAAGGCTAATTTTTCATGAGGTTGTGTTGCTCTAGAGTGCTCAGTAGTTCTCAAACTTTAGTGTGCATCAGAATCTTCATAAGGAAGGCTCGTTAAGACAAATTTCTGGGCTCCCTTCCAGAGTTTCAGATTCATAGGTCTGGGTTGAGGCTGAGAATTTGTATTCATGAACAAGTATTTGTATTAATTCCTAGGTGATACTGATGTTTCTCATTGGATATCGAGCAAATAATGGTAAAATCCAGAAAGTTTTGGTTCTAAAGATGAGATAACCATTCAGTCTCTTTGAATGAAATTATGCTATAACTCCGTCTTACAAGTTTTGCCAAATTACGCCTACCTGAAAGAACCTTTGAGTGTTGCAGGAGTCCTGGAAGGTGGCCGAGAGACAGTACCCTCACAGTCATTCTGGGGAGATTGTTCTCCTTGCATTCCCATACAGCTCCATTCCTGCCTGGCTGCCTCATGTCTACACGAAGCAAGTAGGAAGCAAGTTTCTGGTGTTGCAGTGCCATTCCCAGCTTACCATGGCTTCCAGAACTCTTGTGGGGTGGTGGGAACTCCTCTTCCTCATCTGTCCTCTCCGCAGCCCTGGATCTATAAAAGATTTCTTCCTGGCTACATGGAATTCTACTTCCTTTTTTCCTTGGTTTGTAGGGAGCAGGAGCCATGGATTTTCCTAGCTGGCCAGCCTCGAATGGCTGCCAAGGAGCCTTTCTTTTTCAGAGCTCCTAACTGGTCGTCAGCGAGACTGAACTCCTCCGCTCCTTGGTGAGATGAAGCATTTGGTAATGGTGATGGTTATTATTTGGAAGCTTTAGCCCCAAAGCTTGAAATTCTCCTAAGTGAATGATAATTTGGTGATTGACTTCCTTTAGTTATACTGTTGGCTTTCTCCTCTGTTCATTTAGATTGCCAAATTTCCTGCATAATCCTCTTCCCCGTTCAAAAAAGAGAAAAGAAAAAAAGGGTAGTTCTATTTTTGTGGAAAAAGAAGAAAGAATCCAGGAAGCATTTCAGAGAACTGTATGTTTTCTTAGCTCCTTCTTCTGATACATATGAAATCCAAAGAGTATTTGGTCAGTTGCTAACGTTACATGAGATTTTTAAAGAGTTAGTACAAAATTTAGCTTCTCTACCCATCCTCCCCACAAGAAACCGTGAAAAATATCCAGTTTACACAATTTAAATAAAATGATTCCTGCTGCCACCCTTCTCGCCTCTCTTTTTTGGAGTTTTACATTTAAAATTTTTGCTCTGAATCTTGAGAGAAGAAAATAGTTTTCAATTTCTTGAGATTTTGCATCATTTGTTCCTGAGCTTCAGAGAATAGTTCGTTATAACTGTTTTGATACCTCTATTTTTCGTTTTCAGTTTCATTTGTTATTTTAAAAAGCTCTAAGATAACACTAGGAGAATCCACAGATAGTTCATTTGGCAGAGATATTGGTTAAAAAAATCCTTTTGGCCATGCACCAAGTCAGTGACCTATAAATACTCCATGCTGGCTATTCTTTCTCCTCTTTGTGATTCACTGGGATGGAGATCTTGGACCAATGCCTCGAGGAAATTGTTATTTTGATGATAACCAAAGATTTTAATCTGTACTAGAATTGGAGATTTTAATCTGTACTGATTGTGGACTGGATGATTTCTTCTAGCCCCAATCTGTAGATCACTCTCAAGTCTGTGCTCTGAGTGGGGGATAGGATGCCAGCTCACATGACCACAGTTTTTAAATTGGACTCTGCACAGTACCGAACATTACCCCCATTGACCTTCAGGTATGGCAAGGATCAGGGGACTGTGTGAGATGTTTATAAATGTGTATATTTGTGTGTGTGTGAAAGAGAAAAATAATGTATATTTCGTACAGTTTCAATGTTAATTATAGGGATATCAGAAATATGAATAATATTTTAAGTGTGTTGCTCATTCATTTTGGATGAGGCACTGATAAGCACTGTATGTACATTACCTTATTTAATCCTCACAAAAGCCCTATGAGGTGGATTTTGTTACCAGATTTGAATTCATATCTATTTTGAAAGCAAAGTTCTTAATACATTTTGCTACCCTGAGGAAACTTCTAGTTGAAAAATTGTGATTAATGTGGTCAGAACTTGTTCACTGTGTAATGCCATTCTTCCTCATCAACTTTGGCTTCTTTATGTGAGAAAGGGCATGGGAGGCTGTCACTGGCATGTCTTCCTCTCTATTCCAATGCTTCCCCTTCAGACTGGTTTTTTTAAGGCAGAAGGGAAAGAGAAAGTAGCTCCCACCCAAGCAAAAATTAAGGACCCTAAATCCATCTCAATTTAACCAAAATATTTCCCACTAATAGACAGAAATTATTTATGTTTAATACTATGTCATTCTATAAGGACATTATTATTCCCTGGCTTCTTCAAAGGGAGACTTCCTGAAAGTGTAGCTGAGACTTTTATTCAGTAAGTTCCCAAGTACCATCTGTTTTACTGACTGTGCTAGATGTTGTCAGGTTATTCCTGTAGAGTCACAGTCAGCATTATAGTAACATAATGGAATATATAGTAAAATATACTAATAGATGAATACCTATTTCTCTATTGTTATTACAGCAATTATTGCATACAATTGCATTGCAAATTATAAATATTAATCATCAATACAAATATTAATAAATACTGTATTAATATTGATAATTGATATTTATTGAGTGACAAGTAATGAAATAGTAGCTCTGATTTTTAGTAACAGAATAGTCTTACAGTTTATAGCTCTGATATTAAGAAAATATTATATAATATTCTATATTAACATTGACTTTTTAAAAAGCAATGGATACTTTTATTTCGTCTTTTGGTATGTCTCGGAAGGATTGTTCTTTTGGAGGCAAGTTTTTATTTTGAGGCAGTTTGGACTATATAGTATCATGATCATTCTCAAGGTGGCACCAACAGGAATAATGAAAGGGGCTAACATTTGAAACATCTAGAAATAACAATAACTTCTATTTATTAAGAATTTGCTCTGTGCCAGGCATAGTGCTAAGCATGTTAGCATATTTCCTCACATCAGCCCTATGAGCTGTAAAGATTTTTTTTTTTTTTTTTTTTGAGACAGAGTCTCACTCTCTTGCCTGGGGCGAGTGCCGTGGCGTCAGCGTAGCTCACAGCAACCTCAAACTCCTGGGCTCCAGCAATCCTACTGTCTCAGCCTCCCAAGTAGCTGGGACTACAAGCATGAGCCACCATGCCCGGCTAATTTTTTCTACATATATTTTTAGCTGTCCAATTAATTTCTTTCTATTTTTGGTAGAGGTGGGGTCTCGCTCTTGCTCAGGCTGGTCTCGAACTCCTGAGCTCAGAACGATCCGCCCACCTCGGCCTCCCAGAGTGCTAGGATTACAGGCTTGAGCCACCGCGCCCGGCCTATATAGGAATCTTTTGAGATCTATTACACAACAGGGCAATTATAGTCAATAATAACATACTGTTATTTCAAAATAACTGAGAGTGAATCTCAAATGTCTCAGCACAAAAAATGTTAAGTATGTGAAGTGATGGACATGTTAATTAGCTTGATTTAATCATTTCACATTGTATGCATGTACCATAACATTACACTGTACCCCATAAATGTAATACAATTATGATTTGTCAATTAAAAATAATATCAATTAAAAAAACACTACAGTGAGATAATATATTATACCTATTAGGTATGATACCTAATAGGTATCATATGATATAATATATCATACCTATTAGGTATGATACCTAAATAGGTATCATATGATATAATATATCATACCTATTAGGTATGATACCTAATAGGATCATACCTATTAGGATGATTACTACTAAAAATCAGAAAATAGAATTAGGCATGGTGGTGTGCACCTGTAGTCCCAGCTACTTAGGAGGCTGAAGCAGGATATCACTTGAGCCCAGGAGCCCTAGACTGTAGTATGCTATCATTACACCTATGAATAGCCACTGCACTTCAGCCTGGGTAACATAGTGAGACCCCATCTCTTAAAAACAACAACAAAAAATACCCCAGAAATAATAAGCATTGGTGATGACATGGAGAAACTGGAACCCTTGTATACTGTTACTGGGAAGGCAAAACGATGCAGCTGCTATGGAAAGCAGTATAGCAATTCCTTAAAAATATAATTATCATGACCTAGCAATTCAATTTATGGGTACATATCCAAAAGAATTGGAAGCACAATCCCCAAGAGATATTTATTACACCTATGTTCATAGTGGCATTATTTGTAATAGCCAAAAGCATTCATGCACAGAAAAACCAATAAACAAAATGTGATATGTACACACAATGGAATATTATTTGGCCTTAAAAAAGAAGGAAATCCTGACATATGCTACAATATGGATGAACTTTGGGGACATTATGAGAAATGAAATAAACCAGTCACGAAAGGATTCAAACACTGAATTATTCTACTTATATGAATTACCTAGAATAGTCAAATTCTTAGACACAGAAACTAAAATGGTGGCTTCCAGGGGCCGGGGAAAGAGGGGAATGGGTTATTGTTTAATGGGTACAGAGTTTCAGATTTGGAAGATGATGCTGATAGCTGCACAACAATGTGAATGTACTCAACTTCACTTACGAATGATTAAAATGATAAAATTTATGTTGTGTGTATTTCAACATGGTTCTAATCAGGACCTGGCCCACTGCTGTACTACCTTGATACTGTTGCATGAGTTAATCTTTTAACATGTTTTTTTAGTCCCAGTGTTGTGCATTGTGACTTGTTCCACACTTACTGCCAAGCTCCAGCCTCTTCCTTGCCCTTGGGGTGACAGGATGGGTAGAAGTCTGGCGACATTTGGAGGCAGAGTGCCTTGATTCAATCCTTTTGACCACATGTTCTTCTGGGGTCCCAGAAGGGCTTTCTACACTCTTAGTCTTGGCTCCCCTGAGCTTCTGGCACTT
Organism: Avahi laniger; assembly: GCA_963575035.1. NCBI lineage: Eukaryota > Metazoa > Chordata > Mammalia > Primates > Indriidae > Avahi > Avahi laniger. The sequence continues at coordinate 15,139 of CAUYSK010014922.1, read as the reverse complement.
GGGGCTGCCTTCTTGCAGTTTATCCAACTCCGCAAATAGTTCTGAGGAGAGCGGTCTGAACTTCTTTTCATTCCAGGACTCTTTCACAAAGAATATTTTCTCATCTTTCAGATCCATAGGTACCACTGCATCTGGGGCTAAAGCTACTACCTGAATTTAGAAAGTATAGGTAAATAAATAGAAGAGATGAGGCCCAAAAGAGCCAAGGAATATTCCCCCAGAGCTATGACTAAAAACCATTTAAGTTCATATCCGTACCTGGAATGTTACTTCCCCAATCTAAAGAGGCATGGACATGGCATAGCATGTTGACAGAAAACATATGAGAACAGTTAACATTTACTGAGTATTTATTAATTTAATCATTAATGGCTTTAAAGACATCAATGAAATATTGGAGTAAATTATTCGTTTCATTTTATAATCATTTATTGGCTTCACCTCTTAATTTCTATTACCATCACCCCAGTTCAAGTACGTATCATCTCACTCCTAGATTATTCCCAGACTCCTCCTAGCTGATATCCGTACCCTACATTGCTTTCGTTTTCAGTCCATTTTATCATCGATGCCAAATTTTCCCATAAAAACTTCTCTAAACACAGTCTCTTGTGCCATAGTCAATATGGCTCCCACTGGAGCAAGTTCAAATTACTCAGTCTAGTTTTTCAATGCCTTTTAAAATCTGGACCCATCTACCTACAGAGTGATCAGTACTCAAAATGGCCTTGACACAGTCCTGCTCATTCCCACTATCATGCTCCTGCATAGATACCGCAACCTCCCCCTACCCCTGAGACCTTTCCAAATCTCTTCATCCTGTTGGTTCAACTTCTGCATCTACCTTTCATTCCTTCACTCATTTAACTCAGAGATAAATTACTAGTCATGCCAGACCAACATCTCTCTGCCATACCATTAAACTAACCACCTAATCACCACACAACTACAATTCATATCACCATCTAATCCCATTTTGGAGGCCTGACGTATTAATAGTTCCAGGAAAAACCCATATATTTTAATCTGTGAACCTGTGTCTCATTTCAGCCTACAAACCAGCAACTCATTAACACCTAATTCATTATAAAATCCAATCACACAAATTTGCCTGTAGCAACTAGCACTCTTTACACTGATTTTACTCAAGGTGAAGCCCTCATTTAAGCCAGCACATTCAGCCTCTTAATGCTTTATTATGCCTGCCCATCACAGCTAAATATAACTTCCCACTGAGATACATTTGCTAAATTCCTGCTCATCCCTCAGGTCACAACCTAAATGTCACTTCCTCCAGGAGGCTCCTAACACATGTTATGTGCTCTCAATAAACATTGTTGAGATGAAGCAGGCAGGCAAGCAGAGAAAATGACACGAAAAAATTCATTCCCATTGAGTGAATTAGAGCAAGTAATATTTCTGAGGTTAAGCAGTTTAGGAGGCAGATAGAAATAAGCTTCAAGACAGAACCAAGGATCAAAGCACCACCTACCCGAATGGGGCCAATGATGGTTTCAGCATTAATGCTGTCGTTGCAGGCAGGGTAATCATACCAGAATATCTCCTGTGCAGCAGGCTTCCGGCCCAACAAATGCCGTTTACAGTCAGGGACTTCACAGAATCGGACAAACCACCGTACTCGTGCACGTTTTGTAGAGTGAGGGTCAGAATCTAGGAGGGATTAGGTGGAAAGGGGAAGGTTAAGAAAATGAGAACATTTCACTGAGTAGTCCCTAAGTGCCAGGCACTGTGCTATGAGGTCACATGTATGATCTTTAATCCTCATAACCTTCGAGGTAGATACTACGGCTATCCCCCTTTTACAGGCAAAGATATCAAGTGATAGGGGCCTTAAATAATTTGTCAAAGGTCACAGGACCAACCACGGCAATCTGACTCCAGTTTACATTCATGCTCTTTGCATTGCTCCACTGCCCGGGTGGCGCTATCAGTTGAAAAAAGAATTACAAAAGCCCTTTGAGGGGAGCTACTCACTTACACCAAAGAAATCAAAATTAGTGATTACAAGATGGCATCAAACAGCAGCAAAATAAAAATCCTAACAAGAATTAAAGCATCAACCTGAGATGTCTTTTGGCAATTGTATGCTTGCAATCTTTAGCTTTATCATTATATCATAAATATCACTCCACACCAACATTGGCTCCCAGTGAAACAACATATGCTCACTAGTGCTATCATAATCATCACCTCTTTTCTTCTTAGCTCTCTTCAGAGAAAGACTAAAGCCATTCACTGGGGCACCATGTGAGGATTCTAAAATCTATGCACAAAAGCACACATTTCTGCTGACTTGCTTCCCCTAGCAGACATTAGTTTGATGAGTTTTTTCTCTGTACCTATCAAAGATCTGTCCTATCTGTATACAGGAATACCCCTTTATCTGCTGGGATACGTTCCAAGATCCCCAGTGGATGCCTGAAACTACAGATAGTACCAAACCCCATATATATATACATATTAGGTTTTCCCTATACATACTACACATTGTGGATACACTGGACAAAGGGATGGTTCACCTCCCAGGTGGGAGAGTGTGAGATTCAGAATGGTAAGCAATTTAAAACTTATGAATTGTTTATTTCTGAAATTTTCCATTTAATAGTTTTGGACTATGGTTGACCTTGGGCAACTGAAACTGTAGAAAACAAAGAAACAGTGGTTAAGAGGGAACTACAGTAAAGATGTAAAACATCTTTTTTTTTTTTTTTTTTGCGACAGAGTCTCGCACTGTTGCCCAGGCTAGAGTGCCATGGCGTCAGCCTAGCTCACAGCAACCTCAAACTCTGGGCTCAAGCGATCCTCCTGCCTCAGCCTCCTGGGTAGCTGGGACTACAGGCACGTGCCACCATGCCTGGATAATTTTTTTTCTATTTTTAGTTGTTTGGGTAATTTCTTTCTATTTACAGTAGAGATGAGGTCTCACTCTTGCTCAGGCTGGTCTCGAACTCCTGAGCTCAGGCAATCCCCCACTTCGGTGTCCCAGAGTGTTGGAATTATAGATTACAGGCGTGAGCCACCTCGCCCCACCAAGATGTAAAATATCTTTATCCACTCACTCTATCAGTTCCTTCCCTTAGGCATACAGACTGCCACAGGACTGTTAGGTAGGGACCAGCAGGAAGGGAAAACAGGTGCAGAGGGAAGAGGAGAGAGATCCAGTAGAGATACTGTTCTGACCAATTAGAGGAAGGTAAAAAAACCCCACAAACCTAAGAGGTGGCCCAATCACAGAAACACACAACTTGGGGCATGCACACAGATGAGCTGACAGTGACCTTCGGTGAACAACTCAAATCTGACAGGACTATCCAACTACCATGTCATTCCTCTCCTATCTCTTGGAAGAAGCAGTTACGTATTGTTTCAAATTGCTATCTTCTTAATCCTCCTTTTAGAGCTCTCCTCTTGTTTGCAGAGGGTTAGAAGCTGAGCAAATCGGCTTAGGCTGTGAGTGTGGGCTTGTAGGCTCTTGCTGCTAGCTTCCCTTTTGCTCCTCTAGCCTAAGGGCAATAGGGGCTTCCTGCACTTACTGACCTCTGGGAAATGTCACCTTTTCTTACAGCCTTTTCAATGCTAATATACAAATTCCTCTGGGTAAAATACCTAAAGTGTTTTTCTTTTCCTTACTGAATATCAACTAATAAGTCTTCCAAATTCAACTTATCTCCTCCCTTGTAAAGAAGTTGCACTTGGAAAATTACTAACTTCCTCATGCCAAAATTAAAGGGACACATCTCTATCATAGCACAAATCATCTATTTTTTCCTTCTCCCTTCTTCCCAAATTCATCATTTCTCTCCATCCCTAAAATCCTGCCTCCATAGCCATTCTTACTTCTAAAAATAATAAAAAAAGCTAAATTCTTGAGCCCTCCAATTCCATTTTACTCAATACTGCCTTGGTGAGTGCCGTTTTCTAGATGGAAAAGGGTACAGCTAGTTCTTACATGATCCCACCTCAGAGTCTAACGTGCCCCACACACTGCTGAACAGAGGAATCAGCAATCTCCTCTCTTTCCCACTTCCCAATCATTCATGACAAGGAATGGTTTTCATTCCAGCCCCAAACTCACCCTCTTCAAATAACTCCACCAATTTAGCAACATATGGGTTTTTATCATCATCCCCTTCAATCAACACACACTGCCCCACCTGGATGTGAATCTCAGTTGAATCACCTTCTATTTTCACACACATTTCTCTAGAAAGCAACAGAGAAACACATTAGGAAATTACTTAGGGTAGGCCAAGTTCTTTAGATCCTTTGGGCACAAAGGAAAGTGCTCTCCAACTCAGAAACCCCCTAAATAATTTCTCTCTGCTGCCCAACTTTCCTACTGGGAAAACAATTCACCCAGTTACATAAGAGATTAGACAATGGGTTGAATGGATTGTGTTAGTGTGAGTGATGACTCCAAAGGCCTCAAAATGAACCCTAATTCCACTCAGTTATTGACCAAGAACAAGACAGGCTTCCCAAGGCTATAGAGCTGCCCCAAAAATATATCAAATTGTTAGGAGATCTCTAGGGCTAGGAAGGACATAGTACCATTTATCAAAATACCATAAAGAGATACTTGCCTTAAGTAGATATGACATTATCACACATATCAAATTTATTAACCTCTCATAATTTTGCCCCTATCATTAATTGCTATATTTATGCTGCCATCTTCTTGAATTAGACAGAACCCCTCCTTACAATCAGTTCTTATCTATTATCCCTTAATCATCGATGTGCAATAATTAGAACAGTTTAGCTTGAGAAAACTATTATTTCCAGGACAACCAAAAGACCCCATCACTCACTTGTAGGTTTGGTGGCGCAGTTTTCGATCCAACAATGGCCTGCCAACCCATGAGTAAGTCTGTCTGGTCTTCAGCCTTGTGGGGTAGTGTGCCATGGCTCCTGTGGAGAAGTCCTAGCTCTGAATTACTAAGACAATGCTCTGATGGATTTTCAGTTAGTCACTCCCCGCCTTCAATGAGTTCAGCCTTTTTTTTCAGTCCCTGATGTATTCCCACACATTTTAGACTGAGAAAACATTTTTTGTGAGGAAAAAGTCAAGCTCTATGAAGATTACACACAGGCAACTTAATATCATCTGTGTTTACCTCATACTATGCCTTATCTTTTCCTATCCAGGGAAACAGGAGGGTCAACCCCTAAGAAAAGAAACTGTAAATGTTTACAAGTATTTATTAGGAACAAGGCACAATAGGTGTGAAACATCTACTAATGTGAAATTATTATAAAAGACAGTGACACAGTGGTTGTAAATGGCTTTCCAACACTTACACTCCAGAAAGCAATAAAATATAAATGCAATAAAGAACAACTAATATTTCAAAGAGCCCAGGGAAACTACTGAAATTAGAAGACCAGGTCTTCTGGCTGTTCAGGAAGGAAGGGCTTCCTAAAAGGGTTTCCTAATATTGAATAATTAGTAGATATTGATAAGATTGAATGAAATTAAGGATTCCAAGATTTAGAGGAAAAAACACATAAGCAGCATTTGGGGTAATGGTAATAATGGGTTTTATCAAGTGCATCCATTAGAAAAAAATTATCAGTGTTACTAACCAGTACTGCCCTGGCAGTTGGAAGGGGTATTTTTCTTTGCAGCTAACAGAGTATTAGATATGAGTATTGCTGAAAAGAAAGGATTGTATTAAACTACATGGAAAAAAGACATTTTTATTGATAAAAACAGAAATTCGAATGAAAAGTCCCAACATAATCCTCTTTACAATTTTGAAACTGTAATCTAAACATTTTAATAATAATGCCAATCCACTCGCTGCTTCACTTGACCAAAAAAATAAAACAAAATAAGAATGTCAATCCATTATCTTAAATTTAAGCAATTTTTAAAATAATAAACTTTTCCTTGGAATTCCATGTTTTTCTTATGCAGCTAAAATTTTGCAAAACTAGGGTAAAAAAACATTAAGAAAATCCAGTCTGACAGAATTACTGAATTATTGACAGAGAGACCAGTAAAATTCCAGTCTGTGTTGAAAACAACAGAATTAGACTAGCATATCAACATCCAAATTAAACAAGCTGATTTCCTAAAGTTCAGTGGCATTAGGTCCCACATTCTATTTGGGAACATTTCACCCATAAGATTTTCTGCTTTTAAAAAAGGCATTTCTTTAGTAAACTTTGAGGAAACTATGAAGAGAAGATATTGAATCATTAGTAAATAAACTTCTTCCAAAAAATGCATCAATGATTGCTATTAAGTATATTTACAGTATAATTTGCAACGCATTACTATTAAATCAATCTAATTTTAATTAAGTATAGTGTAGAAATGAACAAAGAGCAAAGAAGATTGATGAGTAATTTTGAGTAAAACAACTAGAAGACTTGTGCTCAAGTAAAAAATGAATTTGGATTCATAATATCCAATAATCTTTTGGTAAAAATTAGTAAAATTGGTTAAATCTAAACAAATGTTCACAGACATACATACATTAATGTACCCTTCGATATGTGTTCTTTTTAATGGAAGATGTAACATGAAACTATCACAACTTGGAACTTTTCGCCTTTTCCACATTCGGGCGAAATATACTACTGACATACAGACAAAAGATTCGAATAAATGGCAGTACCCACTAAGCTTTCTCATTCAAAAAACAGGAATATCACTGACAGTGCTTTGTAGCAAATTTGTATCTCCCAGCAAACCTATAATTCTTGAATAATCTAACTGTAGGACAAATGGCCTGATTTGTCACTTTGACTATGACATTTTATTTCACTGACACAATAATTTCATTTTTTCAAACCCCAAACTGGCATATGGAAGGACGGCTTCCATACCTATAAGGTACTCATTTATACCTAAAGGCATCAAATCTCTGCCCTCAAATCTTTTAAACCTAGGCCATATTTTAGCTTATTAAAGCAGGCATTCTCCTGCAAAAACCAAGTTAGGGTAAAACTTTTAACATTCCTTTTCTAGGAGACCATGGGCTGTGCTCAATGAGACCAGTATACATATATATGTGAGCAAGGGTGTATGTATGTGACCTAGGCTGAAGAGGCAGGGTTACTGGAAGGAAGGCTTTCAGGACCTGGACCACATAACCTGCCTTGCCTCTATCACTTTGCTCCAGGCCTGCTTTTCTAAACCTCAAACAGACCAAGATTTTTAGTGCCTCCAGACTTAGAAAGGCCTTCACTGACATCCAGTGAAAAGTTACCCACTCTTCCTTACACTACCCTCCAGAGTAATGTTACATTACACCACTTTGTTATTAATTGAATTACATGATTTTCCTATTTATTGTGCTTCCCACATTAGAATAGACCTTCTCTATCTTATTCATAACTGCATTCCCACAGCTAGGTCAGGACTTGGCATATAATAGGTAAATGAATGAATAAATGAAATGGTTTTAAAAACCAATGGGACAGGCTGGGTGTGATGGCTAGCACCTGTAATCCTAGCACTCTGGGAGGCTGAGGCAGGAGGATAGCTTGAGCTCAGGAGTTCGAGACCAGCCTGACCAAGAGCAAGACTCCATCTCTACTAAAATTAGAAAAAATAAGCTGCACGTGATGGCGTGTGCCTGAAGTCCCAGCTACTGGGGTGGCTGAGGCAGAAGGATCGTTTGAGTCCAGGAGTTTGAGGTTGCTGTGAGCTATGATGATGCCACTGCATTCTAGCCTGGGTGACAGAGCAAGACTCTGTCTCAAAAAACAAAACAAAACAAAGCCCATCAGGACAAGCCTGGGTAACATAGGAAAACCCTGACTGTACCAAAACCAAAAAAAAGCTGGGTGTGGTGGTCCCAACTATTCAGGAAGCTAAAGTGGGAGGATCACTTGAGCCCAGGAGTTCAATACCAGCCTAGGCAACAGAGTGAGATCTTGGCTCTTTTTTTTTTTTGACATATATAAAGAAATCATCAAGACGATACCAAGTGTGGTGAGAAGGAAAGAACACAGAACAGCCAGAACTCTTATACGCTGCCACAGGGCATGTATTAATAGCATATAAACTGGTATAACCACTGTAGAGAATTAGCAGTATCTACTAAAGCTGAATGCGTGCACACCCCGTGACCCACAAATTTCAACAGAATATATAAATTATCATCAAAAAACATGAACCAGGCCGGGCGCGGTGGCTCATGCCTGTAATCCTAGCTCTCTGGGAGGCCGAGGCGGGCGGATTGTTTGAGCTCAGGAGTTCGAGACCAGCCTGAGCAAGAGCGAGACCCCATCTCTACCAAAAATAGAAAGAAATTAATTGGACAGCTAAAAATATATAGAAAAAATTAGCCGGGCTTGGTGGCGCATGCCTGTAGTCCCAGCTACTCGGGAGGCTGAGGCAGTAGGATCGCTTGAGCCCAGGAGTGTGATGTTGCTGTGAGCTAGGCTGACGCCACGGCACTCACTCTAGCCAGGGCAACAAAGTGAGACTCTGTCTCAAAAAAAAAAAAAAAAAGACCCAAAGAAACGGGGAAAGTTGTGAATTTTTGTGCTAAGTTCAATGAAGAAGTGATAGTTGTCAAGAAGTGGGATTGGACAAAAGGCGTATAATCCAGTGGCCTTGCACTGGGGGAACTTAGCAAGGCCTGTTTGTTCAGATTCTACCCTGAGTCCCTGTGTCTTCAGAGACAAGAGTGTTTCTTTCTCCAGGTGTAGGGAGGGCACCTCTCACATGAGGGTCTTGTAACCTACGTCAGAGGAATGTCGGAGAATTCTTTTCTGGCCTGCTTCAGGGGAGAAGGGTGGGAGAAGGTTAGAGGTGACCTTCCTGCTTCTGCTGTTTCCTCAAATGCCAAGGTGCCATATTTTGGGGCCGCATGTCCCGAAGCACATACTTTCAAAACAAATTTCTGAAAACCAGCAACTCTGTTGCAGCTTCAGATCTAGTGTGTTAAAGTACTAAGTACTTAAGTTATACTTGTAGCACTAGAATAGCTATTTATGTAACACTGTAATAGTCAATTTTATCTTAAGAACTAAGCTAGCAATCCATGATATTACTGATTTACTTGAATATATATAATTTACTTTAAATTCTTATGCTTTTTTATGCACATATAAGGAAAATACATTCCATAAAAAAATCATGAACTATACCACCATCAACTAAAATAATCAAAAGGGTCAGAATCTAATTTAAAGAGAGGTTAGTCAAGTGCAAAGTTTGAGGATAGCCCACCCGAAAACACTAACTCGAAAGGAACGGAGCCAGTGTTCTGAAATAGGGAAGTTAAGGTTTCATTAATATAGACAGAGACAGAGGAGTTCTTAGCAGGATTACATTTTTTATGCAAGGGTGGTGCATAGTTACAGCAACTTGATCGGCTGTAGGCAGCGTTTTATTTTGGGAAGGGTTTGGGAAATGTTTATAACATTTTTTACAGAAGCTGTAATAGTCATGTGTTTTCTGCCATCAGGTCTAAGCAAAGCAGGACAATAAATAGGAAGTTACCAAAAGGGTCATTCTTAATAATTAAGAAGGCAGAAGGTTTTTGTCCCCGACGTCATCTCCAGTCATTGTACAGAATGAGAAAATTAAGAAAACAAGTTAATCTATAATCTGAGAAACAGAAGTTGTAACCATATGTGACTCAGATCATAGTCACACCTCTCTCAAGGCTCAAAGTGTTTGGGGAGTTCGAACAGCTTTTAAATTATACTTATTTTCACACTACTTAGATCTTTAAACTCTATGGTCTGGGACAATACTAGGTGATGGCTTCTTTTTTAAAAGAAGAAGTGAAGTGGATGCTTGTTAGCAGTAATGCTGAGGCTCAGTAAATCAGAGAACACCAGCAACACGTCTTGTGATGTGCCCCAGCCAGCATTTCATCTGAGGGCGGCAAAGAACTCCCTCTTGTCTAAAAAGTAGTGTTTAGGAACTGATCCCGCAGCTCCCCAGCATGGCTCTGATGTTCTCGTGCAGCTTCTGCCAAACTGCGGGGAGAAGAAAGGCAACTTGTCCTTTGGACAGAGAAGAGACTTTACTTGGAGGAGCTGGCCTGCAATTGGAGAATTCCTGGTGCACCCCACGGTAGCCAAAGAGACCCAGGGCGCAGTGCTCCAGGCAGGGAGGAGCCCTGTGTTAGTGCCCAAAGACGTTGGCCAAGTGGCCCAGGTGGTGGTGTTACCAACTTGCCCCAGGTCACTGCATAGACCGGGGTTTTTTGAAGCCAACCCCTCTTGCCTCCAAGACCCACATTGCCTCAAGATTAGAAGTGGCTTTGGAATTAAAGGTTAATGTGAACATTTGAAGCCCAGATAAGTTTACGTGTGGACTTCTTTGAGATCCTGCCCCAACGTGTCTAGGCTCATATACTTGCAAGAGCATGTTCATGATGGTGTCTCCTCCTTCCTGCTGAGGGTCTTGTTTCCTACTGACCACAATAGAAGGACCTGAGAAAGCAGGGTTTGACCTGGATAAGAGCCTTACGGAATAAAGCCATTCGGGCCGTTGAAGTCCTAGTAAGTGTGGACCTGGTAGAAAAATGACCAGAACTTATGCTAATTTAAAGTAAACTTTGATTTCTAAAGAGGCCAGCCTTGCACCTGCAAATCTGTAAAGTGCCGATGTTACAAAACAGTAGTACAAATTATAAATTTACTAACGACAAATCCCCTCTCAGGTTTTAAAAGCATAACTGATGTAAAGTTGTTGTTAGTCTGAAGTTGTTCTTGTTGGGTTTTGTTCCACTGACATAGCAGGGTTTAAGCAAAGTCAGTAGTAACTATTTTAAGTTTGACTTGGTCATATTAGTAATAGGAAACTATCTTAAGGATTTAGTCTCAATAATTAGACATTGTTGAAAACCAGTGAAGCCTGGATCATTTGCATCTCAAGCTAAATACTGGAGTTCTAGCTTAAACAACAGCAAAAAAAACCCCTTTTTCTTAAGAAAAGGACATTTACACTATTGTTGAGCTTAGAAACGGGTGGGGCTGGAAGATGAGCTGCTCAGTGCTTGGCCAGGTTTCCCAGACTGGAAACGGAGCTGTGAGGCCGTGGGCAGCACCGCTAGCCGTGCGTGGCTGTCCACGCCAGAGAAACACGATGTATTCACTGTTAGGTGAATACATCGAACTGGGGATCAACTCTGGGACCAAACGACCTGCAATGAGGCACGAACATCTCTGAAATGAAGATTCCGGGGTCTTTCTTTTACATGACAGGACAATCCTTAAATGGGAGAACCGCTCCCCTAAGGTTCACGGGCATGTCCAGGGTGATGAGCAAGTGTCTGTGTTGTGGCCACGTAGGTCACATCGCCTGCGGGAAACTCTCCAGGACTCCCATTTCACTCCATCTTACTCTGGGTTAAAGCCCAGTGGCCCACATCTCCTCTCTCACTCCTTTCCTTCCTTCCCCTCCTCCTCTTTCATTCACAGCCACCCCGGGCTCCTGTGGGTTCCTGGAACACACCGGCACTCCCTTCCTCGGAGGCTCCCTGTGACTTCCGCCTGAAACTCTTTCCCCAGGAATCTGCAGGGCTCACCTCCTCACCTCCTTCAGCTTCCTGCTGAAATGTCACCAGGCCACCCTATTTAAAATAGCAATGCTTACGTCTAGCTACATGATATGCTCAAAATTACTAAATGGAACTGGGATTCCAAAGGCCCGATCTTAGCATTCTGTGTTTCCACATGTGACTCTTCTTTAAAGCTAATTAAAGATTTCTAAGTATATAGTAGTATATGCATGAGTGCAGTGGCTTTTCTGAGGTTTTTTTTTTTTTTCATTGTTGCTTTTAGGAGATTGTTCAAAGGCTGTCTTAATTTGAAGTGTAAAAACATGAAGCAGAAAAAGGGCAGAGTTATGACTGAGACTGAGTTGGGGGCCCCTTGTCAGCCTCTGGGGGGATTCTCAGAACCGACTCTGCCATGCCCAGCTTCACGTCCATTACCTAAGGCACAGCCAGACTGACAAATCTTTCTGGAAGGCTGTGTAAGCCTTGTGCGGAGATTTGCCAGGACGGCTTTCCCTGTGGATCTCATTTTGGCATCAAACAACATTGCACAAAAACACTCGCAATCAAATCCAATAATTTTGAGAACAACTACCAAATTTTTAACTTTTGCATCTCAAGTCAATGTTCAGATTTTTTTAAAATTATTTTGAAGGTATTGACTTTGCCACTCGTAAGATAGCCAAGATGCTGAAGCCACAGAAAGTAATTGAGCAGAATGGCGATTCTTTTACCATCCACACGTACAGCAGCCTAAGGAACTACCTTGTTAAATTTAAAGTTGGAGAAGAATTTGATGAAGATAACAAAGGCCTGGATAACAGAAAATGTAAGGTAAAAATTAAAGCAATAACATAAGCTCTAAATTTTGCAAGGTTAACTTGGAGTTTGCCGTAGTCATACCTGAGGATTCCGCCAGAGCAAACCAGCATTTCCTCCTCTCTCTCCTGCAGAGCTTGGTCGTCTGGGATAATGACAGACTTACCTGTGTCCAGAAGGGGGAAAAGCAGAACAGAGGCTGGACCCACTGGATCGAAGGGGACAAGCTCCATCTGGTACGTGCCAAATTTTTTCTTGTTTTTAACGATGACACAATATTAAAGGAAATGTCAAACAAGAGGCTATGATCAGTAATCAACTCAACTGTTTTCAGTTTTACATGTTACTTTCCTATCTCTGACAGAATATTCTGCCTTTTCATTTAATCTAAAAACATTTTTCAGGTTCCTAAATAATTTTTCTGTTGAATTCACCATATATTTATTGAATGTATATAATAGGATGGCAAACTGGCTGCATAATATTCCAGCACACTGATGAACTGTCATTTTAGTAATATATTTCCTTATGTAAATGTCCAGATGTCCAGAAACATTGTTTCAGGGTGTTTTCTGCTAGTGCTTAAACTCACATCCATAGAGCTTTTTGCATCTGTAGATTTATTCCCTTAGGATGAATTCACAGACGGGATCGCTGTTGTCAAAGGCACATACATCGCTGCCTCTTGCTACTTGGATGCCTTACTCCCATCCAAAAGAGTGTATCAATGTACATGTCACCAGCACGAATCAATAATTCTAAAATATAATTTAGAAGGTGTAAATTGTACCTTAAGATTTAATCATGGTTTTAAAAATAAGAATTCCTTCCTGCCATATATATTATAATAGCTTACATATTTTAAGTGATGATTTTGTGCCCAATTACTGTGCTAAATCCTCTGAGTGCATTGTCTCATTTAGTCTTCATCTCAATCCTGTGAAAGAGACACTATTGTTCCCATTTACAAATGAAGAAATCGAGATTTTGAAATTCCGCAAAGCTGCAGAGTAGAAATTCAAATCCAGGTCTGAAAAGAACGTGGGCTCACAACTCTGCACCTTTTGGTCTCACTGTGTGTGTGTGAAATCTAGGTGAGACCCAAAGAAATGAAATTAGAGCGCTTAGCTTAAAGTTGGGTCTGGGCGGCCTTGAGTTACAAAGGCATTGAAGATGCTGTGATTCTGGATTGACAAATCTCACACTCTTCTGACAAAAACAAAGCAAGAAACCTGCACTTACAAAAATGTAAAATGGAATTGCAAAGAAAATGTAAATATGTTTGAGGCTTTAGATTAGTTGGCTGTAAGATGTAATGTTCAAAATATGAGGCCGGGCAGGATGGCTCACGCCTGTAATCCTAGCACTCTGGGAGGCTGAGGTGGGAGGATTGCTTGAGGGCAGGAGTTCGAGATCAGCCTGAGCAAGAGCAAGACCCTGTCTCTACAAAAAATAGAAAAACTAGCCAGGCAAGGTGGCACGTTCCTGTAGTCCCAGGTAGTCAGGAAGCTGAGGCAGGAGGATCACTTGAGCCCAGGAGTTTGAGATTGCCGTGAGCTAGGCTGATGCCACTGCACTCTAGCCAGGGCACCACAACAAGATCCCATCTCAATCAATATACATATACATTTGGTCTTTGACCTGGGCTCCTGGCACACGGCTCTTACAGTAGTAAGAGTGTCTTCTGTATGCTAAAGAGATGACTGACAGCTGAGGGCCCCTAGGTAGCTTCAGGATGGGGGCTGGTCACCAGAGAAACAGAGGCAGATTAGAGGGTTGGGACTTTCAGTCCACCTCTGGCTCTGGGGAACAAAGAGGCTGGAGACTGAGCTGACCACGAATGGTCGATGATTTAATCAATCATGCCTATGGGATGACTCCTCCATAAATCCCCCTAAACAAGAGAGTTTGGAGAGTTGCCACACTGGTGAGGACGTTGAGGTGCTGGGACCTGCCCACCTCCCATACTTTGCCCTGTGCATTCCTTCCATCCGGCTGTTCCTGAACTGTATACTTTACAATAAACTGGTAATGGCAAGTAGAGGGCTTTTCTGAGTTCTGTGAGCCATTCTAGCAAATTATCAAACCCAAGGACAGAGTTGTGGGAAACCCTGATTTGTAGCTGGCCAGTCAGAAGTACAGGAGGCCCAGGCCTCGCGACTGGTGTCTGAAGTTGGGGGCAGTGTTATGACACTGAGCCCTTAACCTGTGGGATCTGCGGTAACTCGGGGCAGTCAGTGCCAGAACCGAATCATGGGACACTCGGTATCCGAGCTAGAGAAGTGGGGCTGGAAAAGACACCTCATGTTGGATGTCAGAAGTGTCGAGAGCAAAAGCAGACCACACGCCGACTCCTTTTCTTTCTCCTTCCCTTCTCCCTTCTCCCTAGGAGATGTTCTGCGAAGGCCAAGTGTGCAAACAGACGTTCCAGAGAGCCTGATCCGTGCCCAGCAGCAGAGCCCACTTGTGGCTGCTGCTTAATGCTGACTCACATCGCGGAATGAACAGGTGTTAATCTGCCCCAGTTTGGTGACGGGGGCCTTGTGGCTGGAGAGATGTAACACGATGTGTCCCAGAAGTCATCTGCATTGTGGGGAAGCTGCTCAGCTCCAATAAACCTGTCCAAATGACTCCAAAGTTTTTCCTTATAAATTTCCTTCTAAATTTAGCAAAGCCTGTTATTTTTTTTTTTTTTTTTTTGAGACAGAGTCTCACTCTCTTGCCTGGGGCGAGTGCCGTGACGTCAGCCTAGCTCACAGCAACCTCAAACTCCTGGGCTCAGGCAATCCTACTGTCTCAGCCTCCCAAGTAGCTGGGACTAC
>CAUYSK010014921.1:0-36551 GCA_963575035.1 Avahi laniger | reverse complement strand
ACATATCTCTTTATCTCACTTTCAGTATCTGCAAAATGGAGATAATGATATCTCCCCACCTGACCAATGTGCAAATTAATAAGTTAGTACATGAACACGTTTAACATGTTTCAGTGCAGAGGAATGGCCAGGGCCTGTAGTGAGACAAACCTGGTCGAAAGCGTGCTCCCCCACTAACTGGCTGCATGACCTTGGCCGAGGTATATAGTTTCCTGATGCTCAGTTCCTTCCCCAGATCATGGGGTTGTAGTTACACACACCAACCAACATACGTGCCAAATGCTACTTCAGGAATAAAGTAACTGTAGGAAGTTCCCAACCGAAGAATGGGATCTATCCTATGAGTTCATGGATGACTTAATTCCCAAGTTCCTTGAAGTCATCATGATGGCGACCCACTCATATTTAGAATGAAGCACAGACAAATGAATAGAAGAGTGAAAAAATGATAAAGTCTGGGGCTTCTTGGAAAATAAGAAGTCTTCTAGGAAAGATGCACCCAGCATGGCACAGGAAACAGTGACTTTACCCTAGTTTTCTGGAAACAGCAAGAAGGGAGAGAAGAGCCCAGAGAGAATCACCTTTGGTCTCACAGATCATCACGTTGCTGAACTCGCTCTCCCCTCCTTCGTTGAAGCACTGCATCTTAATGTCGTAGGAGGTCTCTGGCTGCAGGTGGCTGATGGAGTGCCAGTACCTATCCCCTGGGAAAGAGAGTGAGAGTCGTGTGCGGTGACATGTATGTTGTTTGCCTGGCCCCGATCTCACAGTCTCAGATAGGGCTGTGTGTATGGGACAGTGCCACTGGGTGGCATGGGGTGGCGAACCCAGGAGGAGTTGTTCCTTGTTGTCCCACCACCATGGGAAGGAAGTGCGTGCATGAGTGAATGGCAGCCCCAAGGGTGTTATGGATGAGTCAATGATACAGAGCACGGATGCTTCATGTCACATCAGGCCCGAGTTTTATGCTTTACCAGGTTTCACAAATACCCAGACCCTCTGCCGGTGGAGGAAACCATGTTACACAGGAGCATTTCTCACCTTCCACCATATCCTTCTTGTAGTCATTATCGTTGTCACTGTCCGTGGGCCGATAGTAGATATAAAAGCCATGGATCGGGGTGTTGTTGTTACTCGCTGGGATATACTATGGGATGGAGAAGAGACAAGCTGACAAATCATCGAAGCAGGACCACTGGTGTATGGAAATTCACCCTATCTAGGGTTTGACCCTCACGGGGGGCCCATGGCAAATATTTCTCACGCTACCCGAGGTTCCCTGAAGAATGCTGTGATGATTACTCATATTTTCTTTAGCCTAGAGGTGCCCAGGCTTTTGGAGAGAAGGAACAAATTGCCATTTCTCCAAAGACTTAAATCCCCTCTGAACTCTCCCGGGCATATGAAGGTTAGTGTCTCTGGCTAAAAAGGGACCCTGAACGATTGTGCTGGGATTCCCTGTGGTGCCAGGGGAAGGGCAGAAGGAGGGTGGGACATAACATGAAAATGAGGACCAGCTTGGAGGTCTACCAGGGAAAGGCCCCCAAACAGCAGCTCCAGCTTACTAAGAGCCTCCCAAGTTCCGCCAGTGGGGCTTTCAGGTGCACTGAGCAGGGGAGCCTACCACCAGGCACACGGCGGGGGATGAGTAGGGGAGGCATCTTAGGAGAAGAGCCCAGGCAGGGAGGGCAGCCAGCTCCTGCCACCATAAGCCCGGGCCCGTCTTCCCAATGCGTCCAAGGCTAGACCCGCTTACCATCCACTTGAGCATGATGGTGGTCTCGTTGACGGCGTCCGTGAAGGTGATGTAGGGGCCTGCCACGGGCCTCTCGTACACACGGCCGCTGTAGCCTGACACCATGTAAGGCCGGGATGGGGCGCTGGGCTCGCTCTCCCCCAGCATGTTCAGAGCCCGCACTCGGAACTTGTAAGAGGTGCCTAGCGAGAGGGGCACCCACTGAATCAGGAGACGGCAAACATCTTCTGACTGTCCCTGGCCCATCAAGCCCTGGGCCTGGAGGACCTTCCGGGCAGCCCTTCCCTAAAGCAAGTCCTCAGAGGACTCACAAGAACTCCTGTGCTCGTTAGGGAGGAGCCCACAGGAAATGGCTCTGGGCCCCGTTATGGGAGAGGGAGCACGAAGGGCTTATGGACTGAGATAAGCACCACAAGTGGCATCGTATCCGCGTGCGCAAGGAGGTCTGAGCCAGAGAAGGGCCTCTGAGGCTCATCCTCCTCCTGCAGGTGGTCAGGGGACAGGCAGGGAATCAGGAGGAGCGTGGCCAAGCCCCCACCTTTCTCCAGGCCTGTGATCTCCACAGACAGCCGCGAGGGAGGGATGGCGCTGGTGGCCAGGATCCAGTCTCCCACTTTCTTGAGCTTCTTGTACTCCACCCGGAAGGACTGGATAGGGAACCCACCATTCCCTCGGGGAATCCAGGTCACGTAGACTGAAGTCTCAGAGGCCATGGAGATAGTGGGCCTGTCCGGAGCTTCTGGGGCTGGGGAAGACCACATAGATTGAGGAGAGAAGCAGGAGGGACACAATGGCAGGATGCTGTATTCCGACTGGCCACGGCTGCCCCAACAGGGCCTGCTCCTCCCCAGCCCTCACCCACAGGTGTGTGCATCACACCTACCCACTGCTGCCTGGCTGCACTGGGCCAGCAACCCCAGCTTTATTTGAAAAGCTCCAACCTATAACTTCTTATTGTGGTTAACTGGGGAGATGCCAAGAGAATGACATAAGGACTCCTGGACCTTCGGAGCCATGACCCCATTCAGCTGCAGCGGTGGCCCTCGGGAGCAGCTCAGTCCTGATGGGCATCCCCCCGACTGGCTGCTACTGGGGCTTACGGGACAGGCGGCTGTGGTCCGGCTGGCTGCTGCTCTGGGGACTGGCCCCAGGGTCATCTCTCTGGATCTGCTGCTCCTTGCTGGCCACGATCTCAGGTTTGGGCCGCCGTCCTGGGTGGAATTGGGTTGAGATCAGCAAAGGTGGAGCACGCATTAGGTCTCCCTACCCAGAGTGAGACTCTGCCGAGGGATGTGACAATGTGATACAAATAAGAACACAGGGCACTGAAAGCGTGGTCTGATTTCCAGCTCTGCCTGACTCGGTCAGAGAGGGACAAAGGGATGCCCCGAGTGGCTGGCTGGTGACTCTCCTGATGAGAGATGGGACCTTCCCTGGCATACAAACCACAGGGAGGCAGTAGTGGGAAGGAAAAATAAAGTTCAAGGTGAGTAGCTGGGGCAAGGAGAGACCTGGTGGGACTCCCTCGGACCCATGGAAACCCCAGGCTAGGGCCGATGTTTGACTCTCACCAGTTCGGAAGGTGACCATGGCTGTCTGGCCCTCGCCTGCGCAGTTATACGCTGCCATCTCCACTTCGTACAAGCTCCCGGGGTCGAGCCTGGTGAGGGCCAGGCGGTGCTGGTTGGCCGGAATGCCGGAGATGGTCCAGTCATCAGAGGAGTTGGTGACCTGCTGGAGAAGGTAGCTGGTATAAGGACCAGCGTTTCAGCCCAGAGCTGCAGGTCGTGTGTGGTTTGCAAGGAAAGCAGAACTGAGTCCAAGAGGGCCGAAGGAGGGCAAGGACAATGGGCCAGGCAGGGGAGGGTGGCCTCCTGGCTATGGGACACCCCTCTCACTGGGACAGTCAAGTCAGGCTTCCAGATGCCTCGGGTAATGATGCCATGCAAGGGACCTCGGTGGGGAAGGTCGGGAGACCTGACTTATGCTGCCAAGAACTCCAAAGACCTCCTCTCCCTTGTATTTCCAAAAACCTCCCTATTTTACTTCCTTCCTTCCTCTTTGCTGTGCTTAAACCAAACACAGTTCCTTCGGTTTATATTCTAATGAGGGACAATGACAAGAAAGATAATAAAAGCTGCGGCACCAGTAGAAATAGCAACACTCGCTGAGAGCTTACTATGTGCCGGGCACGGAACTGAGCACTCTATATGCATGACCTCTTTTTTCCTAGCGACAGCCCGAGAGATCGGTGTCAATGTTGTTTCCACTTCACAAACTCGGAGATTAAGGCTTAGAGAAATGAGTGATTTGCTCAAGGCCACACTGCTGGAGCACAGAGACTGTGACTGGACTCCAAAGAGTGTGCTCGTAATCGTCCCCTCTCCTAGGAAGACATGGGGGCCAGGGCGCCTGGGTCCCCGTCCCGGTTGTGCAACTCTGAGCAACTCCCCTCTGATCCCCAAGCTTTGCGTTTTTAAAATGAGACAAATAAAATCTCTCAGGTTACTCTGAAGGGTCAAGGGATGCCTCACATAGTGCCTCGGCCTGAGCCTGGCGCACAGCGGGTTCCCTTCTGTGGACCCTCCCCACACGCTCCTCTCAGTGAGGTTTCTGTCATTTCGATCCTCTTTTTTTCTGCTCCTGCCCTCAGCCCTTGCTTAGAACTTCAACACCATGGATGATCACTAACTATTATGGGTTACTCTTTCATGGCTTCTGCTTCTTAGCTGTTTAAACCTACAGAAAAAAATAAGGAATCTCTGGGCTTCCCTACAGGTGATGCTGAAAGGCTGCTGCTTCTCATCTCCCCCACCTTTCAGGACAAGAGTCAGCTGCCAGCCCTGCACGTCTCAGAGAGCCTGCTGGAACCTGACGCTGTGGTTTGATGAAGGAAGAAAACAGCTGGTGGGAAAAGCTCTTACTTATCCCAAGCAGAATATTCCAAAGTAGAACAAAACCTACCATTCAAGGCACAGGGATGGTCTGAGCTCATTAATGTCAGGCTTCCAGGACTTGTTCCAAGGGGAGAAATTTTTACAAACTTGGAATCCCCAGTGGTGGCTGGAAACCCAAACACAGTAGCCCAGGGTCTGCAGATGCACCAGGCAATGAAACTCGCTTTGTGCATGTGAAAAAGTGAAAATTAGCCGAATGATTCCCTATCCCCAGCAAGAGAAGGGGGATGGAAAAACACAACCCAAGGGCTGACTTTTGATTTCAAAATGCTTTCTTGGGTGATGATCTTTAAGACACGTTAGTTCCGCAAGAAAGGAACTGCTTTCAAGCCAGAGCGTCTGCCCTGGCAACGCCTGCATGGCAGCTCCAAGAGCCCCACGGGCCGGAGCCCGAGGGAAGCCAGACCCAGCAGGTGCCCTGCGCCCCTGCACCCCTGCCCTCCTAGCGCTGGCCTCACACTTCCACTGGGCCCAGAAAGGAAAATAAGAAACAGAAGGGTAATTAGTCACTGTCACACACACTGAGAGGGTGAATGCAGCCTCGGCCTGGCATTTCCGGATCACCACGGCATGGCCTTTGCCAGCCTGCCTCTTGTGTGAGGCTGTTTCGTGGCCACCTATTGGCCTGAAAAATATTATTCTTGCTATCATGCTGGTTTTTGTCTCCTGGGAAACATGGGCGTTTGGCCTGCCCGGATCTTTGTCTACAACTCTGAGATGGAGGTGTCCAGTTACACGGGGGAATAAGGACCAGGATCAGCCCTGCCCTGTTACAGGAGCTGAACAATGCCGAGGTTGTTACAAACTCATTCGCCTCCTTTGCTGGCTGCCTATGAAGAGGCCGGCAGGCGGAGGGTTAATGAGGAACTGCCCCCACCCCATGCCCCTACCTGGGAGGCTGCAGAGGGGGCAACGCGGGATTGCTCTGCCTCAGGTGTTTTTCTGATGACCACAGGGTCTCACTGTGAACTAGCCCTGACCAAGGTCTTCTAGGAGAGCAAGTAAGGGACAAGAAAAAAACAGAACAACTTAGGGGTGGGGGGTCCAGGGCAGGGAAACGGCTTTTGCACAGCCAAAGCTTTCCGCTGGGCAGGGCTGGCTCTGTTTTCTTGTTTGTTTCCGGAGGGGGAAAAAGTGAATAAATACTTTTAGTTCCACATGCATATAGTTTCCATATTTTCTACCAAGTGTACATAATATTTTTATAACAAAGTAATATAAATGCATAATGAAACTCAGCATTTATAATATGCTATTACTTATCAAATAAAATTTTAAAAAATCCATTCAAGAACTGTTTAATGGCCTTAGAAAGAAAACAGCACATATTGGGGTGAACAGGAATGTTTTCAAGGACATCTTCTTACAGAGATTGCATGCCCTCTTCCCTGTGGGGTCACAGTAGGCAAGAACACAGCCCTGGGGAACAGGGGAAGCTAGAGGCCCTGTCCTGCCTCACAGCGTCGGGACCATGGGCCTGACTCGGCCCTGTCCCCGCATCCCGTCAGAGCCTGAGACTCCCTCCCTGACAGCTCCTAAAGCCTTCACCTGGACAGACTTCGTTCTGTCAAGGAGAAATGGCTGAGGTCTGAACAACACGATGTGCTTTGAGCTCAAATACCTGCTTGTCAAACCCGAGCCATGACAAATTCTGAGAACTGAGGGGGTATTTTACAGCCCACAGAGAAAACACTTGTTCACAAATATTTGTTTTCCTGGCTTTAGAGCTAGCTTACCGTGCCAGAGTTCCTGCAGAGCTTACTGTGGTTAAAAAACAAAATGAAACAACATCAACAACTAACGACAGAGGAAAGGGGAGGGGGCTGATGGTCAGCAAGGAGACTGTTCACTGTCTCTGCTGGGACTCGAAGCCGGTGTGAGTGTCTGGGAAACGGGTGCACAGAGCTGGGACCTGGGGGCACACACGGCTCTCCCCTGGGCCCTCCAGGGCCCACATGCCCATCTCACACCAGCCGCCTGGGGGGCAGGGAGATGTGCCCTGGAGGAGACAGAAGGCACGCTCCGCCGTGGGGTTACTGGTGCAGGTTTAACGCCCAGGAGGCGGAGAGACCCCGCTCGGGTCAGTGAAAGGAGGCCGTGTGGGGAGAGGGTGGCACGATGCCAGGGCCGTGGCTGTACCTTGCGGTGTTTCACCACGTAGTAGAGGATCGGCGCCCTGCTACTGCCCTCGTGTCGAGGCCGCCACACCAGTTCGTACGAGTCTGTCTTGGAGGTCCGGGGTGAGCTGAGGATGATGGGGGCCTCGGCAGGTGCCACTGGCCCCTTCTCTTCTGGGCACTGTGGGGAGGCAGGCTGGGCTGACGGCGGGGACCTGGAGAGCCCCGGTTGGCCCCTCAGCATCTGGTCAGTGCGGCCAGGTCTGGGGGGTGGCGCAGGAGCGGCAGTGGCCAGCCTGGCATCCTGCCAGGGCCTCAGAGTTGTACCTGGGGGACCAATAGGAAGGAAAGGGAAGGGAGAAGCTGTTAGTCCCCTGCAAAGATGCTGCCCCCGAGGAGGACACAGAAAGGAGACAGCGAGAAGACCTGAGCCAACCACCTGCCCGACCACTGGCTGGCTCTGTGGGAAGATGGCCGCGAGCCCCTGCCCCGCCAGAGTGGAAGGCAGCCTGGCCTGTGCCCGGCCTCTTGCTGTGGCTGGGGGCATCTCTGCAACCTGCTGTTTCCCCAAGTCCACACAAAGTGTGTCTTCAGTGAACTATTCCAATTTGCTCCTGAGGCACAGGGACCCTACACCTGCCTTCTCAGTCTAGGCTGAAGATGGAGCATGTCCCTTGATGTGGTATCTTAACACCATGGCGCCAGGGTCCTTTCCCTACTCCGCTGAGGTGACCTGAGACTCGAGGCGTGAGGCCAACTGGGAATGCCCTCTGAGAATCTTGGAGGCCAGCGGGGCCAACACTTCCTTCAGGAAGCTGCCACAGACTCCACCAGCACTAGTCTCTCCTCTACCTGACCTTCCCCACCACAGGACATTGACACCTGATCATGTTGACTCGGCATGGTATTACTCATTGTATTTTTCTCAAATTGCTTTCTTGGCAAGCTACATCCCCTCCACAGGAAAGTTTTTGAGGGGTGGATCTTTGTCATGTTGTTGTGCACCCCACATTACTCAACCCAGTGCCGAGCACACAGCGACTGGTCAGTCGGGACAGGCATCAATTAGGATGAAGCAAGCCGAGAAGGACACTTGCTTTTCCTTGCTCTAGGGCAGTGGTTGCCAAACTGGGTTCTGTGGAACCCAAGGAATCACTAGATTCTGCAAACAAATAAAAAATTTTTAAAAAATATAATTAAATGATTCATTTTCATTAGTGAAAATTTACACTTCTGATTTATGAATAAGTTAATATAAATTCGAACTTACAACTAAAAGCTACTTTTATCTCTTACATAACTGGGGTTTTAAGTTGGATTTCTTTCGAAAAAAGGATTCTGGGAATGTTCAGCTGCAATCTCAGACCTCTGGGCTGCACTCACCTGGCCTGGCAGTCCTCAGCTGGACCACGGCATGAGCGCTCCCAACTTCATTCTCGGCCATGCACTGGTAGACGCCTTCATCCTCGGGCCCCGCACTGACCACGCGCAGGGCCCTGCGGGACAGCCGCAGGCGCTGGCTGGAGGTGAGGGGCACAGCGTTTCTCAGCCACAGCACGGAGGGCGGGGGGTTCCCACGCACCTCGCAGGTCAGCTTGGCACTCTGGCCCCATGGGATGACCAGCTGGGACAGCTCCATGGTGACCTCGGGGGGTTCTGCCGGGAAACCAGAGCAGGGTGAGAAGGGCTGTGTCTTCCATCCCAGGGCCAGACAGGCAGGAGGGGTCATGGTCAGGAGGGGCTCCCTCCCTCCCCTTGGTTGTTGCTTTTTCCTAATGGGCACGGGTAGAGGGAAGGAAAGGTCCCATGTCTCCACCATCAGAGTCACAACAGGAAAGGGAGGAAAGAAGACTCCAGGACCACATGCTCCAGTCCCCTGGAATCTGAGGAGCTCTGACTCTTCAGCATGCTTCTGTCATTCACTCAGCATGTGGCCTTTCACAGGACACGAACCTTCCCTGAGCCTGGGTTACATGGCTCCTAGAAAGGGCTTCTAGAAAGGCTGTGCAGACCAGAGAGAAGGCCAAGGAGAAGGCTCACAGCAGATGCTCACCGAACACCTGGACGTTGTAGAGGATGACGGCTGCCCCGGGTTCCCCGACCCCGTTGTCGGCCATGCAGTGGTAGGTCCCTGAGTCCTCCTCACTGGTGGTGTCAATGAGGAGGTTGCTCAGCAGGAAGCGCGTCTTGTTGTAGCCGGTGACACTGGACCCATCCTTGGCCCACGTGACCCGTGGGGGTGGAATCCCACTGGCCACACACTCCAGGATGAGACTCTGGCCTTTGGTGACAATGATGGTTTGGGCCTCTGGGGGGTAGATGATGCGGGCAGCCTCTGCGGTGGAGCCTGTGGGGGATGAGGGGCGAGGACAGACAGCGTGTGGACCAGGACATCTTGCCAGGAGGCAGTCCCAGGGATGTGATTTGGGATCAGACAGCCCTTGAGGGGCTTAGGACCTACGCAAAGTAGGGCAAGTTCCTTTATCCCCCTGGGCCTTGGCTTCCCTATCAGAAACAAGGGCTTACGTGTAAGAAATGAAATAACAGAGCAGCAGCAGCACAACACCTGTCGTTAAGGTTAACTATATGTGTTGGTAAAGAGAGAAAGAAGAGGGTGCACAGAAGGAAACAGTTTAAATAGTGCCGGTGATCTTTCCTGCTTGCACTTAGTAAGTGCCCTGCGAGGCCGAGGATGAGTTGGGAGACAAGGACCTGCCATGTCCCGACCCACCCGTGGGTCTCAGTCCCAAGCGTCTCTCGCGGTGAACGTCCCACAGCGAGCATCTCCCTGAGCTGAACAGAACCCACTGTTTAAAGATATGCATTTCCCATATTGCGAGGTCCCCAGATGCAAACAGACTATGTTCTTCATTGCTCGGCTGGGGGAGCCATGATCTTTCTTCTGGGGACAAACTGCATAGAACTTATCGAAAGGCACGTTACTATCCAATGTGTTGCCCTCCTCAGCGACCTTGAAGGAGTAGGTGGGTGTGAGATTTTGCTTTATGTACCAACCAGGTGCATATCCAGGTTTTCTAAAACATGAAACTTACACAGTTTGGGAGGCTGAAAAAATAATACAAAATAACAGATACAAAATTAGGCCCTTGTGAGGCCTCTGTTAGTATGAAAGTGAGAGACCACTGAAGTTTAGCTTCATCAGCTTCACGTTCATCCACCTCTGGTGCCAACTCTGAGACCTAACTCCATGTAAGATGTCACTCCACCAAACAGGCAGGCACTCTAGACAAGTGCTCAGAAAGGTAGCTGCTGCCTTCATATTCATGGGGGGCATGTGGGCTTCCATGCACGCTCACCAGGAGGTGCTGGGCCACTTCCACAGCGCAGACAGTGCAGGCCCGTGGCCTGAGGCAGGGTGGAACGGCAGGCCGGGAGGCCTCTACCATGTGGGCGTCTGATCTACCCATATGCCGTGTCCACTGCTGAGCTCAAGTCTGAGGCCCATGGTCCTGCCCAATACGCATATCTGGACTGATCCCATTCACAAAGTAACACAGTGAAGGAAACCCCTCTCTCCACAGGAGGAGGAAGGGGATGTCCCCGTGGTGCTCTGATATGACAGCAAGCATAGCTACCCGCCTGAGCCAGGCCCGAAGGCCGTGTGCTGTGAGAGGCTGGCCCTGGGGCTAGCCAGGGGGGGAAAGAACCCCCAGCGGAGTCCTGGGTATCCCATGACCACACCCCAGGCGACCCACCCTAACAACACCAAATTGGAGCATGGACTGTGGCGCCCCCAAGAGTCCACCTCCTTCCCAGCTGAAAGTGGACCCGGCCCTTACGGCGCACACGCAGCCTGTCGCTGGAGCCAGAAGTTTTCACTTCCTGGGTCACTGGGTTGTAGGCTGCACACTTGTACATGCCCTCGTCCTCCTGGCTGGCGTTGACAATCTGGAGGTTCCCCGATGGCATGATAAGGTAGTTATCTGTGGAAAGGGCAGGGCCAAGGGAACGGGATGAGTTTGAGTCCAGAATGCTGCACACTGCAGCTCCCACAGAGGTAAGCGGTATGAGGGCAGAGGGCAGGCAGGACCCAGGTCCCAACACGCCCAGACCTAAAATGCTATTATCCCCGTAAAACCTCACACCAGGTGGGCCAGAAGTGCCAGGGGGAGAAAATAACTAAGCAGCTAATGAACTGGCTGACCAACTGACTGCCCCAGAGTTAGTGCGCAGGTCTGTAGGAGGGAATTCTATACTTTCAAGGCAGCTGGGGGAGGGTGGAAAGAAAGCAGCATTTGGGGTCAGCTAGACCTGGGCTCAAGCTCTGGATCTGCCTTGTACTGTGTGATCTTCGGCAAGTTAATTAACCTCGCTGATCCTGTTTCTTCATTTGTAAAAAAGCATAATGTCTGCCTCCTCAGAGCCATTGTAAGCATCGAGGGGCCCATGTTGCACACATGGGAGAAGAGATGATCATTCCTGCGAACCTCGAGGAAGTAGGCAATTGACTCTGAGTCGCCGCATTATTGAATTTCTGCTACTTGGAGAGGAATATTCTAACCTCCGACAACTTGAATGCCACTGAAACCCCTGTCAGGCTCTGTCTGCTCCTGGTCTGGGGTGCCATGTGGTGGGGCCCCAGGGCTGTGTTCAGGTTCTTTACACAGGAGACAGATTCAAGCTTCTGGACATCCCAGTGACTAGGGTAGCATTCGGCTTCCTGGCAGGCACAGCACTGGCCGTCAGCTCTGAGCTTTTTCCTGGTGGCCCCTCCTGGGAGTGGTGGTGTCACCAAGTCTGGTGCCTGCTGCTACTAGGCCACCAGGAGGGAGCTGCTTAGGCAAGTACCTGCTGCAGCGGGAGAAGCCCTTGACCTTCGCGGATGAGCAGGCCCCTAGGGGCTGCTGCCAAGCTTCTGTTGGAGACAGTGGGGAGTAGTGCTCTTCTCCTTAGTGAGAGGTTGTTATTTCTGAGTGGTTGGATTAGGGTTTTTACCCTTTTGAATAAGTTTTCTGTATTTTCTAAGTTTTCTATAATGAACATATATTCCTTTCATAACCAGAAAGAGTTAATAAAAATATCTTAACATCTATAGAATAGTTCAAAAAGGTAGACATTGTTGCCTGTGGGGTCAAGTCAAGTAGGGTCTACTTGACCTTGAGTGCAGGTCAGCTGTGGGAAGAAGCTGCCTTCTAGTGGAAGGACATCCCCCTGCCCCCGATACCCTGTGTACCAAAGCGTGGCCTCCCGTGGACCAGCTGTCGTGTCCGCGGTGGCCTGAACAGGCAGCTGTGATAGCCAAAGTAACTGCATTTACCAGGCAGACGAGGAAAGGGAAAAAACTAAGTTCCACTAAAAAGATTGCTCTGCTGTGCGGGAAGAGCTCCGCCTCCTGCCAGGGAACCCGGAAGCTCAGGGCTGGCAGCCTTTCTGTGTGTGTTCGCTCGCAGGGGCTCGCGCGGGGAGCATCTGGAGCCATGAGCCGAGAGCCCTGACCCAACGGCAGCAGCTCAGTAACATTTTCCTGGGCCTCCCTCAAAGGATGAAGACACTTCTCTCGATGGGGCAGAGGACCTCCATACGGGAAGTTACCTCCTTTAGGATCCTACAGGGCTAAGTATCAAGAAAGAAGACAGCTGGCCAGCATGGGAACAGGGCTGTTGGCATGTTTAGGGGTTTGGGAGGTAGGAGCTGACCCAGCTTAGCTGGGCAGTTGGAGGAGGCCAGCGCCCCTCCTGACCTGGGCTCACTCACCTCTGGAAGTCTCCAGCCACTCTTGTTTGACGCTGTACCGGACCTGGGCTTTCGGGTGGCTCTCCGGCAGGTGGCAGGCAATGACCGCTGTGTTCCCCTCATCCACTTCAATCACGTGCTGCACATCTAACTTGAAGTCCTGGAGATCTGTGGAGAGAAGAGAAGGTGCTGGTTGGGCCCCGATGCAGGAAAGCAAGAGCATGACATTTCCAGGCAGGCCTGTGCCTCAGTGTCATCGGTCCCAATAAACAGCTGCAGAACCTCACACACTGCGGGTGTCAGGGGTACGTTCCTCCTCCAGCCTCCTGCTATTGTAGGAGTTCGTGAGAATGGAATGTGTGGCCCTCCTCACTGATGGGTGTTCAACTTGGTATCTATATAAGCTGGGGGCAGGAGGTGGGGGAGAGTGTAGAGAATGCCATCGGGAGGTGCCTTGGACACAGACCAGCCTCTTCTGCTACAGTGAGGCATCGCGGTGAGCTGGCCCTGCTCATCCGCCCTGGAAGTGGGCCGTGGTCAAGGCACCAATGTCCCCGCAAGGCTGTGAGAGGCCCAGCAACGGAGACTGAAGCAAACAATGAAAAAATAATGCTGATGTGATGTCTTTTCCCCAATTCAGTTAAGAAGAGCCTTTTCAGGTTCTTCTCAGGCATCCAGAGTGACAGGTGACAGGCTCAGGATTCTGCTCGATTGCCCACCATGGTTACAACTAGAAGGCCGATTCCTGCGACCCAGGAGCTACACCTACGCCAGGGAGGATCCTTCTTCAGGACTGCAGGTGGGGCTCTGTGGATCCCCTAAAGGTTTTCTAAGGCAAAGAGGAACCTCCCAGGACAACAGGTAGCACTCAGTGTGGCCCGATGACCACGGAAGGTGGGTCTCCAGCAGCTTCACAACCATCTCTCCTGACCTGGCTTGGTGGGGTCTAAACTGGGAGAGAGTGGAGGTCCATTGGAATAAGAGCAGGAGGTTTCTCAAACAATGCAAACATGCGAACAACAAATCCCTCTCTGTATGAGCCAAATCACATTGCTGAACAAAACAGGGGTCATTTGTACAACAAAACTGCATTCCAAATTGGAAATTTGGCTTTCAGTACTGTAAGCTTAATTAAGAGAAGAAATAATATTAATGGAGAGTAAGACAGATGAAAACATTTTACCCACATGCTCTCTTCATAAAAGTCCCTAGCCTGGAGCACCTTTTCTGAACGCTGACCACACCAAACTCTGCTCGGCTCCTGAGAACCAACAGCGTCAGGGCTTACTGTGATTTCCCTGCAAGACTCCACCTGCCCATGTTGTTGTTTCCACTGGAGACTCAGAAAGGGCGGGAATCAAGTTTCTCACAGAACACAAGAGATAATTACCAAAAACAAACTACTGTCACCACAGGAGAGCCCAGTGATCAAGGTACTCAACAAGGTCAGGAGGTTTCCCACTTAATGGAACTTTCCAGAAGCTCTTAGTCAAGCCAGCCCAGGGCAGGAAAGCCCTATTGTTTCTATGGAAGGGTCATTGTCTCTCTGATTACAATATTAGACTGTGAACTCTTTAGGGGCAGGAACTGAGTCTTGTTCATCTGTGCATCCTCCGAACCTAACCCAGGTCCTGGCCCAAGCAGACACTCAGTAAATGTTGAATGAATGAATGAATATCTTGGAAGCCAAGCCTCCCAAGTTAGGTACAAGATGCCCATTCATGTTGCCTGTGAACTCTAGTTCACGGTTGAGTTGGTCTACACTGTGAGCTAGAAGGGCCTAGCACGACAAATGTTCTGTGAACATTTTATTATCTGAGTGTGGCCAATGGGGAAGCCATTTTGAAAATAGAATGTTTTTTGAGAGGTTACCTCCGAGCTCCTAGGAAAGAGGTGAAATAGGTCTCATAAATGTGGAGTAAGAAACACACGCTATTCACGGAGTGGTGTGGCAAAAACAATGACAGACTGCGTGGTTCCCTCCTATTGCTCCATTTTACTTTCCAGGCTGCAAGAGCAATGCCTGAGGGTCCAGGTGAGATCTCTCTTGGATTCCTTCCTTTGGGTGGGCGTAGGGGCTCCTGGGCTTTTAAACAATTATTTCATCATTTTTTAATTTTGTAGGTGTGATATCTGACCTTAATTAAATTATAAATTCCCAGGGGGAACCTTATTAATTTTTCACTCCCCACCCTAACCCCAAGCCCTACTGCACAGTACTTAGGATACAGCAAATGCTCTCTAAATCCTTGCTAAATAAATAAAGTTTGGAAGGCCGAGCCCAAGGCCAGCTTCACAGGGTGTGCAACCTGCCCCTGCGCTTAGAAGGGGCCAACACTTGGTTTAATGTTCAGTTGTCCACATCTTAAAATGCTTAATAATGTTTGAACAAGGGACCCTCCATCATCATTTTGCAGTGGGCCCCACAAATTATGTAGCCCAGTCCTGGCTGAGCCTCAGCCAAGACAGCTAATGGGTTTTCTCAGAGAGGAGGAAGGTTTGGACTATGGGAAAGGGATTGCCTGAGCTCAGCTAAGTATTGGTAACTTTGTTTTTTGAAAGCAATTCACTTAAAAAATGCAAAGGCCTTAATCCTCCTTCAGGCCAGTTCTCCCTGTACCTGCCAAGTCAGGAGGCTCCCCACAAAAAGGGCTGTGAATGATTGTGAGCTTTAGGGGCATCTGGAAAATTCCTCAGGCACTGTGAAGCGCTCTCTTCCACGGTCTAATAAATCCCAAACTGCTCCACCAAGAGTTTTTTTCCCTCCCTTTTCTTTACCTCATTCCAAGGAAATTTGCCTCAAGCCAAGAATACACTTCAACCTAGTAGATTATTTTGCAAGAAAGATGTGAGCAACTGAAAGGAGTTTGGCACCGGAATGCCATCTCCATGTTAATGGCCCCGGGTGCCTACCCACTGTGAAGTGGAGGGCTTATGCAGGCATGGAGCATGCACTCCTCCGAGCACCCACCTCAGCAACCCAGCGTTAGGAAATACTGTGCCCCCCACCCCCAGACCCCTCTTGGCTCCGCCGTGCCCTCTGACAACTGCTCTGTCAGAGACAGAAGGCTGTGCAGTGGGGGAGCATGAAGCTGGGCACCGGTCAGCCATGTGGCCAGACAGCCCCTCTGTTCTGATGCCAACATGTGCACAACAGCCGTGCAGGCAGGACCGAGGGCACCCCAGCTGGGCGTCCAGCTCCCCACAAGGGCCGACTGGCAGGCAAGCCTTCCTGGCTTCCAAACAAATAAGCAGCAGTCCTTGGCCCTGTCCCCTCCCCATGCCTCTTAAACTTACGCCTTAGCTGTTGTTTCACCAGACAAACACTCCCAATTTGGACGCTCCAGTACAACTTCAGTTTCACTAAGGATCCAAGGCAGAGTAATGAAGTGATGAATGATCTGAAAACCAGAGGAGCCCCTTCTCCTAGTGTTTTGGGGCAGGAAGGGGGCCAGGGAGGGGTGGAGGCTTCATGATCAATACCAGCCTAATTGGCCATCAGACGGGCAGATGTAGAGAAGGGCTCTCGCTGGCGCATGTGAAGGAAACCGGCCTGTTCCCAGGCCCCTTTGTCCCACGTTGGCTGGGTTCCTGGGGGGCCCTGGGCTGTTCAGTCTGCCTCACTGGGTGGAATAAGGGGTAGGCCCTTCCATTACAAATAGAGTTAGCAGGCCTCCCCTACAGAAAGGTGGATCAGGTTTCATGGGGAAATGGTTTGACAGGACACCTGTCCTTGCCTGTCGGCTGGTGTGTTTGAGAAATCCATTAGGGGAATGTTTGTGCAGCTTTAATCCTCTTACCTGCCCTCACACCCCTTTTTTGCATCCTCTCTTTGTGCATTCTTCCAGCTACTTCATTAACTTGTCCACATTAATCAAATGTCAGTAAGCCCACTCCTGTTGTTTCTCAGCTCTCGGCAGGTGAGAAGTCCTGCTCTTTGGGGCCATCCTTGGGTTTACTGACCTTCTTTACTTGTCACAGAACTTTGTGCTTTCTGAGAAAGCCTATATTTTAGGCTCCATATAGAACCCTGCCTGGTTCCTCCCTTCTAGGAGCTCAGTTTCCAAAGGGAATATGTATATCCTGACACATCACTTCTGCACGATGCCTAGATGCGCAGGTGACAGGGATTTGTTCAAACACACCCTGTGATGTACTCTGTGCTTCCTCCTCCTGTTCAAAGGGTACATCAGGCATATACACTTTTGGCCATGGGAAAAATAGAAAGCAAATAAAAGGCTTTCAGAGGCACATGGGTGTGGCTGCCATCACCAGGATCACACGTGAAACTACAAACTGACAAATTTTATCATGTGAGTCCCTCTTGAACTTCTCATTACCTTCTAGTTTTCATCCTCCCTTTATTAATAAAAGGTTCAATAGAGCTATAAATTAAATTTCAATATTTGGTGAATATTCATGCATTCTTATAACAAACTGTCAAATCTTAATTGTAGCCTTATCCTTCAATTTTCATGGATTTTACGTATCCAGTTACAGGGAGTGCTGGGTCTTAGCTAAATACCCCCAGTGTAATTCATAAACCTAACAATCACTTTCAAGGGGTTTCCTCATTTGGTCTTTTCCCAAGTCCTCTCTCAGGCTACAAATCAAAGTTCAATTCTGTTTAAGTAAGAAGTCGAGTAAGACATTGTCTTTGGCTAGATGCTGCATGCGGTTACCGAAATCCTCATATCCATGAGCTTGGCTGAACACCTACACAAATCGTGGCCTTGCACCCAAGCAGGTGTGCCTCACATGCAGTCCTATCCCACCTTCCTGCCTATTCCCAGGGATCAGGGAACAAGCCTGCGCTCCTCTGCAGAGGTTTGGATGGGATCCGCCAGATTATGGGGCACCGCATGGGGCTCGCTGGGCAATGCCGCTGGGTCGACTTAGCAGCCTCAGGGCCAGCAGCAAGTTTCTGGGCTGCCTGATGGTTCTACTCCCCGACTCTCACGGCCTCTAAGCCTCCACTTGCCCCTGTGGCAGCCTGCTGCACCTGTGGCTAATGCTACAAAGCACAGAGATTCTGCCCTCACAGAGCACTACCCAGTGGCATGGTAAGTCCCTGTCTGAGAGATGGCCAAGGTGCAGGGGGAGTACAGCTACTGAGAGCCTTCTCTGGCCGAGCCTCCGGCTCATGGCTACGCAGATGGACTTGGAAGTCTTAGGAGATAAAGGGTCCTTAGCATTGTCTCACTGTGTAGCCTCTGGCAATGTGGGGGCTCTCCTGTGCCCCAAACTGCTTCGTTGTGATTCAAGGAATCACAACACCATTCTCGATCCCCAGGTCTCCGGAGGAACTATGACTTGGCATGACCCCAGGGTTACTCCTCCAAAATCAAATGCTCTGCAAGTGAAAAACCACAGCAGTCATCTGCTGAGGATGTGGAGCGACTGCAGACACAGAATGGAGCCTGATGGGTGCTCTGGTGAGGTCAGAGAGCCTGGCGCCTGCTGAGTGGCGGGGGCTTACCGTGCCTGGGCAGCATGTCAGAAGCCATGCGTTTGGGGTAGTGACTAAGCCTTTTAGCAGTCTGTAGCCCACAAAGCTGGGCAAAATCAGCATGTGCTGTAGTCAGCATTCAGGTACAGCAACATCCCTCCAGGCATCACTGAGTCATCCATTTAGCCAGCCAGGTGCTGCAGAATGTCTGTCATGCCAAGCACCACAGAAAACACAAAGAAGAAAGGACATAGCTCCTAGCCACAGGGAGCTTTTAATCTAACCGACAAGGCAGGGCACAATAATTCACAAATGTGGTGTCCTCCAGCACACTCACCACCTCCACCAGCACTGCAGCCTACGCCAGCCACCGCCATCTACAGAAAAACTTAGAAAACGGGGTGGGCAGAGTGAGTACTGCTCCTCCCTTTGAGGGCCAGGAGAGTGGATAAACATGTTTGCTCTCTTTGGGATTTTTTTCTGTCCATCCAATTGCACAAATAATTTTGGCTCCCAAGCTCTCTCCTGACAGTCATGGAAACATGGCATAAAATTTCTCAAACATACTTTCTGATGAAAGCAAGGCATGCTCTCTTTTATTTAAATAAAAGAGTTTCCATGGGGAGGGGTGAAAAAAACTTTTGCAGATGTGAAACACGTTAATTGCTAAATCTTGTCTCTTTCTTTTCCTTCAAATTGAGGTGGGGTTTGCATCCAGATTTGAGCAGTGGGAGATAGCTGAGAATGGAGGAGAGAAGAAAGAGATTGGGGCAGGAGGGCAGAATATCAAAGTGAAGACGGGAAGGAGAAGGCTGAGGGTGGGCAGCAGGGGAGAGCAGCATAAAGAGAGGAGTGGGAGAGGAAGAAGGAGAGGGAAGAAAAAGAACCCATTTTGCAATGTCATTAAATGATTTGCAACGAATTGGCCTAAGGCTTCAGAAATTTCTTGGCTTGAACCAATTAAAAATATTAAAAAAAAAAAGACATAAGAGAATGAGAAATGTGATTAATCCTCAAAGACAAATCAAAGATGGGAGCCACGTCTGCACGGGGTCTGGCAGCCAGATGAACACAGGAGATGTCTATAGACCATCTCGTGCAACTGACTTCAGTGCTGCTGTGAGGTAGGGCTGCTTAGCAGGACCGGGGAGTTTCTTTTGGACCAGATGAAGGAATGAAATAGTTTGAAAAAAGTACAGTGAAGAAAGAGAGAAGAAGGAAAAAAAGATTTACTTGCCAGCAACCCACATCACACATATTTCTCTGATCAACCAAATATAAACTACAAACTTAGCAATGGGAAAATTAATGTGAATCCCGGTGGTCTGGACTCATCAGAGCCAGAGCTGGATGCTGGCACAGCCTTCGGCAGGGCTGGCGGCCGGCACAGGAGGAGAGAGGAGGGAAAATAGAAGCCCAGGAGCTCAGAGGGAGAATGGAGTTGAGTGCTTTGAACTCCAGCTGGGAGGGAGTCCTAAGGCCAGTGGGGTCCACAGTGGTCCCTGCTTTCTTCCCTGTACACCTGGGAACTGCACACTCCCATCAGCAGCGGGGCTACCGATCCCAACCACCCACCATCTCCGACACCGCCCCGGGTGGGATCCGTCAGGACACGGAGCCACGTTCATTGGCATCTCCCTTGGAGGTTCTGGAGGTTCCTCCTAACATCTCCATTTCTTTTAAATAGTGTTTTATGTTCTGACATCCATCGATTTTTCTAAACCCTTCTTGAATCTTCAACCTGTTTGTATCCTGAGTTTCTGCTTTATTCTTTCTTAAGGACTTCCTGAAAACTTTTAATAGATCAGATTCATTTACTCTCTTCATGCCCTTTTTGGTTTTCTAGACTTCAAATACTTTTTGTTGGGGAGTCTTCCTCCTTCAAGACATTCAAGGAAAGCCTACTCTGTGCCAGGCCCAGTGGAAAGCTCTGCGGACACAGAGGCGCATAGTAACAGTTCCTACCCTGCAGGTGACGAGGCCCTGGCAGGAGAGGGCTACGGAGCTGAACCCGGCATGCTAAGGAAGCCGGGAAGAGGGGACTCTGCTCCAGTCTTGGGAAGTGGAGGGGGTCAAGGAAAGATTTCTGGAGAAGATACTTGAGTCTTGAAAACTGACAAGGAACTAGTAGCCCAAGTGGGACAGGACCTTTCTGAGGAAGGGAATGGGAAGGAAGATGTTGCTGGCCAATGGAAGCCACTGCAAAAGAGAGGGGAAAGCGCGAGATGGAAAGTGGGCCTGAGACAGGACGTGAGTGTCCTGCTATTAAGCATGATTCTTCCTATAGAAAAAAAAAGCTGTTTCTACCTCAGCAAGTTTTTTTCTTTTGCTTACATTTTTCTCACTATTAAGTGATTTGTCCTTTAATTTAGATGTAAACACTTTGTCCATTTGCAGGACAGACTCACTGTCCTCTGGGTCTCAGGATTATTACCGGATTCCAAAAATGGTTGAAAGCCTGAAAACAAGGTCAAAGTAGAAGTTGCTAAGCTCTTCTGCACACCAAAAATGGGAGCCAAGGGACATGTTTGCCCTCTTGGTTTTCTCTTTTTCATTTTAAAGAAACCATCTTGCAACACGTTCCTCACAGGGGTCCAGCGATTTCAGGCAAGCTAACCAATCCTTCCCTCTTCCGGTGCACAAGGCTCCTCAAAGTCCATTCTGACTCAATGAATCCTACACACTATGTGGCCCTCCCCTTTCCTCTTAGCTCAGAAACGGACCTAGGATTTTATTTAAGCTTGTGGCTGTGAGTGCAAAGAATGAAGTGAGGAGAGTGGGACATGTTTAGAGTCCTTAAGTGTGTCCTGGTTAGAAGATGCACCACAGGCTTAAGGTTGGTTTGGTAAATAGTTACCTTTCCTAAATACAGCATGGGAACCCTGGCTGACGGAGGCCAAGGTGCACTGAGCAGAGCTTGCACCCTGCTTGCGCCAGGGCTAATAGGATTAGTGCTGCCAATGCCATTTGATTTCACCAGAACAACAGGGGAAATTCTTGTGAGGTGTGAATGTCTGCCTGCATCCCACAGAAAACAGAAAGAGCGAATACAACTTTTGCCTAAAGCTATAAGGTATTCCTTATTCATTTCCTATTAAGATATTCAAGTGGCTCCAGCGTCTTTTGGGTCTAAGCTGTCTTTCAATAATGTTCTTGTCCAAATGGCAAAGTAAAACACACATATGTATAAAACTGAATTTCAAGCTCAAGCTACTTCTCTTTTCCTAACTACATCCCTCCATGGGGAGCTGTTTGCCTGTCTCTCCCAGCAAAGACAGACTCACACTCAGCCCCAGTTTGCAGCTTCGAACCTCCTTCCCCTCCTGGGGCAGCTCAGGAAGCCACCTATGTTTGCTTCCCTCCACCTCCAACTCTTCTCGCTGCCACTCCTTCACCCCAAAGCAAAAGGCTTGCACGGGCTTCCCTGATGCCCAAGCCAACACACAAATGTTTTTCCAATTTGGAGCAAATGGCTCCTTCTTGTTTTGTCAGGGAGTCCCTGGCTGAGGGAACCAGACGCAGGGGGAAGGAAGTGGTGCTGGAGAAAATACTCGAAGGTTTCCTTTTTTAGTCAGAAAATGTACACACTCAAAGGGAAAAGAGATGAGAAACAGTGAAAAATGGGGGGAGCCAGACACAGGATGGAGTAGCAAGAAAAAGACAATCGCTTGGTGAAGACAATCGCTAGATGAAGAATTCAATCGAGCTCACCATGGAAATATCTTACTATGGAAATAAACTCACCGAGGAAGCATCTGCACCACCCCAGGAGCTGTACTGGACCTAGGTACAAGTATGCAACGCTGAGAGCTGAATTTAGTTGTTAAGATCTGAGAAAGGTATGTGAGGACTCAAAAAATTAAAGATAAAGGTCTCCTTGTATACATTCTTCAAGGTGCAACTCCTGAGTCTTCCTCAGTCCCCTGAAATGGAAATGCATCATTGCCGGTCTTGGAGCTCCCAGTAAAATCTGTCTATGTCTATCAGGCAACTCTTGGGGCTGATTTGCTTTACAGCTAATGTGTGCAAAGTCTACTTTCTGCATTAGACTGAGGGGTCTTCAATGGCCAGGAGCAGGTCTTACTGTGCTGTTAGAAGTTCTAAACACTTCCCAATTCTCAGGACACCAACCTCCAAAACATCCAAATATAGAAGTCAGCACTGGAGAACAGAGGCTTTGCTACTTTTCAGGTGGGACCGTGAACATTGTTTTGTTTTATATAATGGAAATCTTTAGGAATAGAACTCGTTGGTAAATAGATACTAAAGATGAAACTAAATGAAAGAGGTTAGGTTATGAATTGTGGTAAGAAAATATATTCTGGGAAGAAGACTCTAGTGACAGAAATGAAAGATAAATTCTATTGATTGATTGATTGATTGAGTTCTTCTTCCCTGCTTGTTTTTTCTCTTTTCATCGTCTCCACCCCTCCATTCTACACAGGATTTGACGTAGCTTGTAAGAATGTATACTATAAAACATAAGCTTTTAAAATAAAAAATCAAGATACAGATTATATATGTATATATAAAAATTAAAATTTTAAAAATCAAAATTGGGGAAAATTAGAATTAAGAAATGAAGCTCTTCATGAAATTGCCAAAATTAAACTATAATTTTGGCTGAGATGCCTGCGACCAAAGCAATTCTTAACGCTGTCTCGTGCCGAGGTGAGAGGGCTTCCTGCAGCTGCGACCAGTGAAAGCGCCCCTGAGAGGGGCTGGGGCCACAGTCTCTGTGTTTGCATCTTCCAGCGGTGCAGCTCCACCCACACTGAAATCCGAAACACCCAGAGACCTGAGTGGAGCTCATGGCTCCATAAAGGTTAACGAAAAACCACTGGCAATGTGGAAACATCTCAGTATAAAGGGGCCATTAACGATTTCAGGAGCTGGACTTAAGGAAAAATCTAATTCTTCACATTGTCTTTAAAGGGACAAGTTCCTAAACCACTCCAGGCAGAGGGTGCACTTGAGGTGGACCACGGGGGATTGTGGTGGTTACTTGTATGTGTCAACTTCGCTAGACAATGGTGACCAGTCGTTTGATCAAACACTAGTCTAGATGTTGCTGGCAGGGTATGTTTTAGATGTGATTAATATTTATAATCAGTAGACTTTGGAGTAAAACAGATTATCCACCGTATTGGGGGTGGGTCTCGTTCAATCAGCTGAAGGCATTAAGAGCAAAGACAGGTTCCCAGAGAAGGACAACACAGAAAGTCTGCCTAAGTTTCCTGCCTTTGGTCTTAAGACTGCAACATCAACTCTTACCTGAATCTTCAGCCTATGCGAGCCAATTCCTTAAATCTCTCTCTCTGTATAATATATAGTTATACATATATTATCTATACATAATTAAATATGTTATATATATTATTGGTTCTGCTTCTCTGGAGAGCCCTGACTAATACAGGGATAAAGGAAATTAGAAATATTTTAAGAAAGATGTGTCTACCAAGGTCCTTAATGGTCTATTCTAGTTCAAGGGCAGAATCTAGATGACCTTAATGAAGTGTCTGATGGGAATGAGAGGTGAGAGGAAAGGAGCAAAAAGAGATATGGCTTCTGTGTGCAGAACTGGCCGTGCTGAGGGCCAGGGTCAGCCCACCCTGCCAGTGCAAGCCAGTGCTGTCTGCATGGGAGAGTGGGCAGCAGTGCGCCCAGAGAAGCACAAACAGGCAGCTCCGTGGGCTACAGTGACAACGCACAGTGACATCATGGCTGCTCTTGAAGGTGGCCGGAGTGGGGAATCTGGGTTGGAGCACACACGTATACAAGGAGCTAAGAAATTCACAGGAAATGGGTTCATTCCCTCTTTATAGCAAGCCAGTCCTCTCTTGGCTCTGATTACGACTGGAAGCTCTGCCACCCCCTGGACTTTCTTCCCAAGGGCTGTTCCCAGAATGGCGTTGGCAGCACGGGGCCGGACACAGGCTCCAGAGCTTCCTGCAAGGAGATGCTCCACAAACGTCTGCTGACCAAATGGGGCCAGGAATAAAGCCTGGAATTTCTAAAATGCTTCCAAAATTCTACGATCACATATTCCCTCATTTGATCCTCAAAAAACTCCCATGAGACTGGTGATATAATTATTACTGTGCTCATTTCACAGATGTGGCAATCTAGAGATTAAGTGACTTGTCCAAAGTCGTGTAACTCTTAAGTGGCAGAGCTAAGACTTAAACCCAGAATTAAAAAACTTTTCTTTTTAGTTTTTTGTTTTTTTCATTAGACCAGTTTGGCTCTTTATTTTATTCATGGGTTAAATTGATTATAGTAACAAAGGGCCCCTGGTCACCTTCTGACCTTTCCTCAAAGTCACAGTTATGGGGATGGCTGCCCAAGGGGACTTCTTTCATTCCTGTCAGCCGCCTCTCCTGCTGATCTCCGGTGCCAGAGAGAGGACCATTCAGGAGTACGTGCCTGGTCTTAGTGCTCAGAGGCCTTCCGGAGGGCGACAGATCTGTTCAAAATTATACCAGCAGCAACTTAAGACTTCACATTAGCCTGAGGACTAAAATTCCCAGGTATAGAATTCTAGGCAACTACCAAGGTACCACCTATTTTATTTCCAACTACGACTGAGACCTAGGGATGACAGGAGAATTAGGAGAATTAAAGAATAGGGAAAAAGTTAAAAATAAAAGATTACGTGGGGGTTTATTTGAACGGAAGATGACTAGAGGTAAGGGATGGAGAACAGTCTCCACGCTGCATGCCAGCTCTGAAGAAGCAGTTGTGACTACTTGCTACGCTGTGCTGAGAGCTGTTCTGAGGCAGAATCGGGGTCCAGTAAGGAGGAGGATGGTATCCACCGGCAGTGTCTGCTGTTGGTTCAGGAGCAGAGTGTGGCGTTCGAGCCATGTAGAGTGGTTGGCCGCCTGGTGCAAAGCTTGCAAAAGGAAAGGGAAAGGGGAGTGCAAGGAAGGAGACCAAAGTCAAAACCATTTGAAAAAGCAAGAATCAGGCAAGGTGATCTGAAGTGAGGCACTAGCAGAAAGAGAGACTGATCAAAAATAAAGTTTAGGTTAAACAGGAAAGAAAAAATTCCCCACACAGGAGAGTGAGACGGGCACCTCCACAGAGCGTGAGGGTGGCCACTATGCACATGGCCAGGACAACCCGGGTGGGGGTTGGGGGGAATGTACGGGTCAGACTCCTCAGGTGACTCTTGACTTCCAGCTCCCTTTTACCTGGAAACCAGGAGCTGATGGCACCAGGCGGGGTAAAGTCCAAGGGGACCCCTCTACCCCCGCAACACTGGAGTAAAAGAGGCTAGACCAGGAAGGTTCTCCTGCTAAAGGGCTCCTTCCCACCCGGGTCCTCGAGTCAGGCCCTAGGCCCCATAGCCTAAAGCTCTGAGTGATCTCTAGGAGTTAGAAGCAGTAGGCGGCATCTTGCCAGCGAGGCCAAATAGCGACTGCTTTGTGTGGGGACGAACATAGGAAGGCATGGAGAAGAGGCCAGAGAAAAAGGCAGCCCGAAGTGCTGAGCGTGTGGGGTGTGCAGGGGTGTGCGTGCATGCGCACTGGCAGGCCGCTGCCCAGGCTTTCCTCTGAATGCAGACCCTGCCTCGGGTAATCCCGTCGACCGCTCAGCCTCCCTCCTACATCAG
The DNA here is from genome assembly GCA_963575035.1 of Avahi laniger. NCBI lineage: Eukaryota > Metazoa > Chordata > Mammalia > Primates > Indriidae > Avahi > Avahi laniger. The sequence goes on along the minus strand of CAUYSK010014921.1, from coordinate 10,960 downwards.
CCAACCAGCAAAACACAGTCCCCATTCTGCTCAGGAATGTGCTTTCAGAAACTTAATCTAACGGCTGCGTCCGGGCCAAATCCCCCAGTGGCATTAACCCAAAGACAGCACCCCGTTCTCTCGCCTCCCACTCCCCCCTGCCTTCCCGCCACCCCGTGCGTCTCTTTGCCTCCTCCAAGCTTGGGAGGCCGCAGCTCTACTCCGGCAACTCCCCTTCGCCATGGCGCAGCCCCCCTGTGCCCGCTCTCTCCGTTTCCAGCACTCTCCTTCCTTCTCGTCAGGCCCAAACATTTCACTTCTGATTCATGTCTAAGTGACAAGCCAACAGTCCTTGGCTTTCAGACAAGTCTAGCTCAGCTTCTGCACAAGCCCCTTCTCTCACTGTGCCTTGCTGGGTTGCAACCAAACACTTCCCTTTGTCCCCTCTGCCAACTGCAGATCCCTTCAAGCACCAGAGAAAGAAGCAGCCAGGAATATTTTAAAAATAAAGGCTATAAATTGTCTCTCCTCACACACATACACCTTGAAGCAGAAGGAGGGCTCCAAGATAAATCTTCCACTCTCCAACTCTCCCTTCTCCAAACTATAAAAGGTTCAGCCTGACTCCTAATTAGGCCAAATGAGTGGTTATGGAATTTCTTGAGTCTCCACAGACGCGTGCTGCCCATTTGCAGATGAAATCTCCCTCCTGGGTGAGCAGCAGTTCCCTTCAAGGGCACAAACGTTGCTGAAATGCGCACCTCGTTTGTAATGATGAAAAAACGGAAGCGTCCTAATTGCCCAGCAATAGGGCAAGGGTTCAGTTCATGATGGTGAAAGGCGATGTTCTCGGGCCATTAGTAATTGGGATCATAATCATTGGTGGGGGCTGAGAAGATGGATTAACGCAGCAGGGGCATGAGGCAACGTGCTGGAGGGATGGGTACACGGGTGTACGCATATGAAAAAGAATGCATCAGTTGTTCACTTAGGATTGGTACACTTTGTGTACTTTACTATACATATTTCATACTCAATAAAAAGAAAAAGTAAATTATGGTCATATGGCCAATGGAAAATCCTTATCATATAATATGTAGGGGGAAAAATAAGAATAGAAACTGTATGTTCAGTTTCTCTAATGGCATCATTACAACAATGTAAAACTATAGGTATGGATAAAGACTAGAAGGGCATACTCCAAAAGATAATGGTGGTTCTAGAAAGATGGTGGGCTTAGGGGGTACATTTTATATATGTTCTAAACTTTCTATAATGCAATCATAATTATAATTTTAAAATATGAAAGTGGAGGTAGGAAGTGCAGCTCTGACCTCAGCCCTTCTTGATGTGACGAGATGACCGTTCCCACCCTCCACTCTCCTCACCCAAGCTTCCCGGCAATCTCCCCACACGCAAGCACAGCTGGAGGGGAGGGCCCAGCACCCAGGCTCCGTGGGGGCTCCTTCTGCCACAATGGAGGGTGGCTCCCTGTGTGTGGCTCCAAGATGCAGCCCAGAGGCAGCCTGGCCCCTTTGGGAGGCAGCTGAGGACACACGGCGCCTTCCCCCTGCGGAAAGGGCAGGGCTGTTTGACTGTTTCCCAAGAAAGCAAGAATACTGCCGGCAGTCTCTGCTCCACTCTCCCACGGAGTGAAGCTTCTCCAGAGATCTGGGGACCTGAGGGCAGGGAGGGGCTTTTCTACTTCCCCATCTCTCCCTACTCTCCTCCAGGACTCACACCTCACTCATCCCCGGCCCCCAGCTGGCTTGGGTAGAGGGGCATTTCAGAAGTTTGCTGCCTTAGGTAGGACCCAGGATACAGGAAGACCAACCTCCCATAACCATGTCACCCCTGAGAGTGATGACAGTGGTGACGTGGAAGCCCAAAGCAGGGCCTTCAGTGATACGGGGTCACTGCTAAGTCAAGAGGGAACAGGCCCTGGAAATCTTCTCAAAGTTTAAAGGCAAATTCCATGAAAGTCTCAACAAGTTTCCCTATTTTCTACACTTCAGGCTGTAGGAAAGGGGCCAAGTTGGAGTCAATCCTTTAAATTTTCTGGCTACAGGCTCAGCATATAAGAATGGGTATTGGGGCTGCCTTCAGTCAAGTCTCACGTTCCCATATGTATCACGAGTGGAGAATCAGAGATTGTATGTATTGTGTCTGGGACACAGCACACGCAAGTGGCAGTCACACACAGAGGTGGTGTGTCTGCTGCCTACGTTCATCTGGCCAAATACAATGGGGCTTAGTCGGGGAGACCAGCGTGGCGACTAGAAACAACTGTCCTGGACCAGGCTCCTCTTCCAGCTGTGACCATGTTGAGTCACATGGCCCCTGCTTTGCTCTGTTGGGTCCTTACAAGGCCCACTACTTAAGTAATTTTGTAAAAACTATGCTTCACTTTCACAAGCATGAAAGAAATAAGAGCAGTCATGAGGACAATCTGGTACGAAGTGCATGAACATGTAATTCACCAGAATTATTCACTTGGGAGGGACCCTGGAAGCCATTTGGCTCTTGGTTTCCATACGTTGGCCTGAGCACCTGCATTATTTATAATGTAATAATCAAATAAAGTATAGATCAGAGATAACACTGATTCCATATCACAAACAGAATGTCTACAGATGTGATGACTTTAATAAACTCTCTGAGGGCAATAACATAAATAAAAGAATGGCAAAACTGAAAAAAAGAAATGGTAGTATAAGGTCTTGGCATTCTCTTTGACCAAACTGTCACCTAATCTCTTCCTTACTTCTCTTCTCTTTATCCCTTTGTCTCACAATTTCCTTTTCATCACATTCTAGTATTTATATTCCAGGCACCTGCAGTGCGCTTGCTCCTCACGGAGACAGGAAGCCAAATCTGGGATGGGCAGGCTCTGTTCAGACTATAAATTGCCCCGGCCGAAGCTCTGACTGTAACCACTGAAGAGAATGGAGCAAGGGGGCGGGGGAGGCACCTGGGCAGCTGGCACACCGCACCTGAAGCCACAGGGTGACTGAGAAGAAGGGCACGGCATGGCCCAGCTCTGGGCCACAGAGACAGTTCAGCCATGTCGAGGGCACTGACCAGTTCCCCTCTCTGTAGACACACTCCAGACACAGCCCCTACTCAGAGAGAGGCTTCCCAGGGCCACAGGTGTCCCCCACCACTGGGGATCACTGGGCAGCTAGTGTCCTCTGATATGAAATTTCAGCAGTTAAGGCCCCTTTGATGGTGAGACTAATGATGGGGGTATGAACGGTGGGGTGGGAGGGGACTGGGCGAGGGGAGGAGGGACTGCACGGGGGCAGAGACAAAAGTGCAGACTCACTGGCTAGCGTCACAGGGGCTGGCACACTGGCCACAGCCCCTGCAGGCATCCGGGCCACACACTGGTAGCGTCCCACGGTGTGGTTGTTGAGGGCAGTGATGACTAGGGTTCCGTGGGTGATGAGGACGCCCAGAGCATCATCTGAGCCATTCAGTTCCTTCCCGTTCAGGCGCCAGGTTACGTTCATCCACGGAGGCTCCACCACACAGCCCAGGATCACAGTTCCTCCGAGCTTCTGCACAGTGGACGCGGGCTGCACGGTGACCTGAGGGACCTCGTCTGCAGGAAGAACAGGGATGCAGCAATGAAATGACGCCCCCAAAAAACCGACATTGCCTTTTCAGAAGCCTAGCACTCAGGCAGTCTTTCAGAGTCGGGCACCAGAGGAGTTGATCTTTCTCTAAGTAACTCTACTGTCTTGTCCATGTTCCAACCTGTCTTTGTCCCCAGGCACATGTGGAGCGGCAGTGTGTTGTAAAGACCAGAGATCAGACTTTGCAGTTGAGCACACCTGGGTCTGATCCCACTGCCTCTACTGCTGAGCCATGTGACTCTAGCCTTGTGAAGCCTCAGTTTCCTCATCTGGAAAAGAGGCTAATAATGTAATACTTGTCTCAGAGTTTTTGTGAGGCTTGCAAACAATGCATGTAAATTGCCTGCCATGACCTCATATGATAAGCGCACGATAAAAGGCAACTATTATTATTACTTTTTCTCCTCCTGCAGAATATCTTTGAAATGAGTAAAATACCAAAATGTAACCAATATAATGTTGTTGTGATCACTTCTCATCTGGTGTTCGTATGTCCCTGAAGGCCAGTGGGAATGAAGTATTCCCTGAATCCAGGAAGAGGAAGGCCTTTTTAAAGAGTCATGGTAGAGTGCTCAATGCTTCCATTTGACGTTAGGGGCAAAGTGTTCTTCCCCGAGGGGCGGCTGAGAAAGGGAAGGAAAGAACTCACTCAAGTCAGCAAAGCAGCCTGCGGTGGCTAAGAGGAGGCAAGCCAGGGTGACCCCAGGCGTCCCTCCTCTCTGCGTCCTCATCAGCCCACGCAGCATGGTGTGTCACAGAGGGTCCAAAGCCAACGTCCCATAAGCCGTCGGGGTCACTCAAAAGATACTGCAGTCCCCTGTGACACAGCTGTGAGAGAGAAAAGGAGAGAAATGACACGGTGAGGGTGCCTGTGATGTCCCTGTCATAGCCACAGGCCCAGCTTTGTCCCTCGCTCCCTGCCGGCAACATTCAAAGTGGAGACCTGGTCGTGCTGCCGGAAGACGAAAGAACACTCTCATGCCGTTTCTCATCTAAAAGAAGCTTCTCCTAAGTTGCCCCCTGGAGCTCCTTCCCTTGAGCTAGAAGGTGATTCTGTTAGGATAAGAATGCCTGAGCCCTGCCCAGTGGGCCAACAGCACCAAGGACAGGGGGCACAGGGCTTAGAGAAGCTGAGACCTACAGCCACGTCCAGGGCACGGAGCAGTGTTATTCTTACCGTTACAGGAGGCCAGCTGTCCACAGCCACGCGGCCAGTGCAGACGACTGTGGGGCGCGCTGTTGTGTGTGAAATGTATGCTGGATGCTCCCTGCGGAGGACGCTACTGATCGATGAATCCCGACGTCTCAGGGACTCATGAAAGCTCTCCTGCTTTGATTTTCTCAGCCCCGCTCTACACCTATCCCTGTGAACTCCCTTTTATTCCTGGAATCAGCCTACTCTCCTCTGCTTGTCTGCAACCTCAACTCCTGCAACCACACACACAGCTGGAAGTCCCACGTCTGCCAAGGACCCCCACTTTCTCAGGGCACACAGCCTTGTTTCAGCTTCGCTTGCTGCCTTCCACTTCTCTCTGCCCCTGGTGCTGGGATTCTAGACTTTTCCTTCTCTACAGAACCTGTGCTCTTGACAACTGCCCAGGTTGCATCTCCACCCAGAACAACATTCCTCTGGGGCTTCAGACCACACTGTCCTTCCAGCCCCCTGACGACACATCTCAGCTATCACCCACCCTCTTACCCCGAGCCTAGAACGTGAGCTTCTCCCCTTCCGCAGCATTATTCCTTTTGCCTCCCTAAAGCTGTGGTCCTTAAAAGATTCATCAAAATCACATAAGCAAGCATGTATTCTAACACACACACACACACACACTTCCGGCATAGCCAAAACCAAGATTTTCTTCTGTGCATTTCACCGATGGGTTTACAGAACCTTAGCAAATAAGGAAGGCGTATCAACACCCTTGTGAGGCAGGGTGGCATTAGAGTGAGTTCAGGTAACATTTAAGACAACCTTCCAATGATCTGGACAGCAGACCATGCACATGCGGCCATATTAATAGTATATTTCCAGGAGTATGACATACATTCAAAATGTTAGTTCTTCTAGACCAGTTTATCTAACCAGAGACTCTTTTGAACATTTGTAGTCACCATTGAAAAATCAGGGAAGTAGTTAAGCTTCTCAGCTGAGAGATGTGTTGTGTTCTCCAGTCCCTGGAGTTCTGGCTGCCTGCAGTTTGTTGTAAGAGATGGTCTTGGGCCTTTCAACCCCCAATACTCCTGACACAGGGGACTCTTGCTCTGTTCTAGGAAGTGCCTGGCATTTGCCCAAACCTTTCCCTTCCCCAAGGCCCTGTGGCCCTCTGGCTTTCTGCCTGGCAGTTGAGGGAGGCAAGAGGCCCACATCTGCTCTGCCCAACGAGCACCCCTCCAAATCAGATCTAGGATGCCAGCCCCCACACTGACGTTCAGAATGTTTCCAAGAAAGAGTTCTTGCCCCTTAATTTTTATTTCCTCTCTTTGCTTCATGATTTTGACATCAGAGGACCTATAAGACTCTTCAACTGCTCTGGGAAAGGACAAGGGGACATTTTCTAAAAGGTGTTTGAAAGACAATTTTTAAAGAAACTTTTCAAAAGTTCTTTCCTGGCAAGTTAAAATAATTTCCTGTTAGTGTAGACAGAGCTTTTGCTCTTTTTCACACAATCCAATGAATCAAAGGGCCACGTTATTACCAAAGTGCAATTCGTGAAAGCTGCAAAGGATGTGAGTACCGCTGGGAAAGGCAGTGGTGGAGGGAGGAGAGGGAGGTGCCTGCTGCTACCCCAGGTACCTGCTAAGCTCTTGGCACGAGGTGTCTCCTCCAATGTTCACATCAACCCTCCAAAGCGGGGACTAATACCCTCATTTTGCAGGTGAGGCAACTGAGTTTCAGAGGTTAAGTAACTTGCCCGAGATCATGTATCTCTAGACCTGATTGAAACCCAGGCTGGGCTGATTCCAAAGCTCTGTGCGTTTAACCACACTAGTATCCTTTTCCAATTTTTTTCCTTTCAGGGTTCTGTACCCAGTGGGTGTTTAACAAACAGTGTTGGAATAAGGGTGAAATAGAACAGTGAGGAATTTTAACAGTGATTTCTAGAGGAAAAGTTTGTACCAAAGATCAAGCTTTTAGTGTCCTCCCAATTTTCCAGATACTTGCTTTAATTCTCTAATCTATTTTTCCCCAGTGAGGTAATGTATTTATATAGGACACTGTATGAGTTCCCAATTATGGGATTTTAGGGAACTTGCTTGTTAATGGCAAGCCCCAGTTTCCCCAGCTCCTTAAGGAGACTGATAGCAAGTGTTCCCTCCATGCCTCAAGGAAGGCAGGCAGGCAGGAAGGCAAGAAAGGAAGAAAGGGAGGGAAGGAGGGAGACAGAAAATGAATACAAAGTAATAAAGGGCAAAAAGAGAACAAGCAGACAAAGAGGGATGGGAGGGCTGTTTCTTATGAGTACAGGGTGGCTGCAGAGGTGTTTGGGTTGTAAAATTGGCAAAGGTTTTACTGAGGAAATTCAGCCCAGACCCCCTCCTGCTTAACAAGGACCAGCCAAACAATTTCTGTTATTTCTGCACCCTCGGTAATTTATAAGGTTCAAAATGGAAACAGCCACCAGCCAGCCTTTAAAAGCAACAGAAGAATCGAATGTATTTGGAGAGTGAGAGGGGGTGAGAAGACGCAGGTATCCAAACAAGGAGAGAGGAGTTAACCCGTTAATCCCCACCACAGAGTTGTAAGCAAGTACCACTTTAATGATCCCAAAACAGGATATGTGGGGTCCATTCATGTAAAAGAAGAACTGTAACCAAAAAACAATGGGTGTATGGGGGGGGTGTCACTGGAGATATGATGCATCTTAATTTAGCAGCTGGGGAAACTGAGTCACCTTTTGCACCAAGTTATCCAGTAACTTTGGTCTAGAAAGATAATTCTAAAGATTTAAGTATTTCTTTTAATGTTAAGGGAAAAAAAGGCCAAAAAGGCTTAAGCTGGAAAACCTAACAGCAGTGAAACTTTGTCCTATTGTGAAATTAACCAGGTACAATTGCAAAGTTAGGTGAAGGCAACAGTAAGGCCTGCTATTTTTCTTGGCAATGCAAAGTATGTCTAGATCCTTCTTATTTTCTTACGCATTTTCTCAGAAAAAGAGGAGAAATTAAGGAGAAAGAAACAAAATGCAGAGAGAAGGAAAATGAATTTTTGCTATGAATTCCTCACTGAGGCCATTTTAAAGGGTTATTTGGACAAGAAAAAGGAGAGAAAATGTGTCTGAGTAGTTTAACTGCTGACATACACGGTCCCCACTGAAATAATCTCCTCCAAACAGATGTTTTTGGAACTTTCCAAAAACAACAACAACAAAACACACTTCTGGGGTTAAGACCAATCATGAGAAACTGTAGCCGCAGAGTATTTATTTTTTGAGAAAATTACAAACAACTGAGAGTCGATCATCATCAGGAGGAGGCCAGCTCCACCTCATCCCAAGAGGGCTGGCTGACTAACTGACCAGTGAGACAAAGTCACACAGCACCTCATCCCCTGGACACCCACGCCACCGCAGCTGTCTCAGAAAGGGAAGCCTCTATGACCTAAAACACAAAACATGCCCTTTGGATGTCCCAAGAACAATAACAAAGGTGAGCTGAATAGGAGAGAGTGTGATCTAGCAGACACCATAAAGAGACTTTCTTAAAAACACTCTTCCAGTGGCAAGAATGAGATGTGACCATGTCTTTTATTCCAGTGGTTGAGAGGGGCCAGCTACATGAAAAAAAAAATTGCTGCTCCAGTTACATATTTTTTGTATGCTCCCAATTTTAAAGAGTAAGATTTACCTTTCCCAACTGTCTTTGAAGGCAGAGAAAAGCTTTCCTCCTGGAAGATGATGCCAAGTGTCTGGGGTGCAAGTGTTAGCAGCCCCTGTCTCAAAAAAAGAGGGTGGTACTCCTGCACACAAGAGTGGCTGTGGGGGAAATACTGGGGAAATGAATATGTGAGTTTAGACAGATTTAGGAGAAGGAATTAAGAAAAGTTATCAAAACATCATGTTGTACACCTTTAAATATATGCAAAAAACAGAGGTCATTTTTACTTAAAAAGCTGTACTTTACCCACAGATCTAATTAAAAGGAAACATTTTAAATCAGGAGGGACCTTAGAGAAAATAAAATAATAGCTTAGAATGATGCCTAATGTTTCGAGTGTTATAAATGATGTGTTTCAAGGCTGAGTGAGTCTGAGTGATCTGCGGAAGGTCTCCCAGCTAGTTAAGAAGGGAGATTACAAGTCAGGTCTTCTCACTCCTAGCCCAGTGCTTTTTTCACTCGCTATCCCAGCACTGCCTCCCAGCAATTTGTTTCTGGAGCCATTTTAACCAACTGCTTAGAAATGGTTTTAGAACTAATTTTAGAATGTTTCTGAATTGACTTCATTATGCATAAAATGATGTTACCTTGATCATTATCTGTATCAGTAACTTTCTGTGTGATCATTTTTTCCTTTCATCATCTACATCCTAATTTATAACAATCTCCTGGTGGTGTTCATCGCACAAACCCCTTCAACAGAATTTTCTGCAATAATGGAAATGTTCTGTATTTGCGCTATCCAAAACACTAGGTAGCCACTAGCCACTTGTGACTATTAAATACTTGAAATGTGGCTAACGTGACTAAGAAACTGAATTTTTAATTTTCTTTAATTTTAGTTTAAATGTCTATAAAGGGGCAGTGGTTACCACATTGAACGGCACATCTGGAACATCTATTCAGACCACTTTGATGTCAAATAGGGAGAGTAACAATGGTTTGATGTTTTTAAGTATGAGTCATGCTCTAGCCAGCCTCTAAATATATTTCTACCTTATTTCTTATCCAAATTTTGTGCATGAGTCTGTTAACAAACTGTACTGTGGTTTTAAAATTATTAATATTATTGGAAAAAATATTACTGTAGTCTACCACATATAAGACAGCATACAAGGCACTATGAGTACTAGAAGACGGATTCAGTCCTTGGGAGCTTAAAGCAAAATTTGGTATGTAAGCCCGCTGGTACCCAGCAAGCACCCGTGAGCTCCTCTTCATTTCCCGGACTCCTCAGCAGTGAGCTTAGGGGCACCTGACTAGAGCTGGCCAGTGAAGTGTAAAAGAACTGTCATGTGTCACTGCTGGGCCACGGAGGTTAAGAGCTAGAGGGCCACTTTATCTCTTCCTCTCCAGTCTGGTGACCGCATCACATGGTGCAGACAGTATAGCCACAAGATGGAAGCAAACAGCTCAGGATGCGACATGAGATGAAATAAGCCCTTATTGCACAAAACTACTGAGATTTTCGGCTTAGTCTCCTGTAACAACTTTAGCATTCTTTACTCTAATGCCGTCACCAATCTCCAGTTGAGTCACGAATGGGAAGCAGCAAATCAGAACAGAGAGAGGAGAGTGTTTTCAACTGCAGGTCTTAAGAAAAGGTTGTCTATATACAGGGTTTGAAACTGGACCTCTTGGGGTACGTGTACGCAAGGAGGACGAGCCACTGTAGGAAGTGACACAGACCAGGTGGGAAAGCGAGTCTCGTGTTTGCAAGGTGGTGCATCAAGAAATCAGGCTGTCAGTGATCTCCAAACTCTTCTGATCCCTCACAAGTAAAAAAATATTCTGAGCAAGCATCCCTAATACCTGCATATTTTCTTACTTACAAATTAAATGCACACACTGCAAAACTACAATTTTAAAAAGAGTTGGTAGGCCGGGCGCGGTGGCTCACGTCTGTAATGCTAGCTCTCTGGGAGGCCGAGGTGGGCGGATTGTTTGAGCTCAGGAGTTCGAGACCAGCCTGAGCAAGAGTGAGACCCCGTCTCTACTAAAAATAAAAAGAAATTAATTGGACAACTAAAAATATATAGAAAAAATTAGCCGGGCATGGTGGCGCATGCCTGTAGTCCCAGCTACTCGGGAGGCTGAGATAGAAGAATTGCTTGAGCCCAGGAGTCTGAGGTTGCTGTGAGCTAGGACGCCACAGCACTCTAGCCCGGGCAACAAAGTGAGACTCTGTCTCAAAAAAAAAAAAAAAAAGAGTTGGTAAAAGTGCAGCCATTTTTTAATGACTCCTTAATCATGACTGTTTTATATCATTAGCTACTACCTTAAGGCAGAATGCCTGTTTAAGATTAGGATCATTGCTAATGATATGAATATAATCTCTTTCAAATAGTCTGCTTGAATGTTAATTATTTTGTTGACTTCTCATCAGATGTGATTCCATTATCATTGATTTTACTTCTTAATGTGGCTTGAAAAGGGTCAGCTCTGCTGTGTTCTTCCTGTTTGCATGT